>KK119481.1:332927-424879 GCA_000611955.2 Stegodyphus mimosarum
TCTTAGGTAAAGCTATCACAAAACGAGAGGTATCTTGAAAATTGGCGGAACTTCAAAAATTAGCATAAGCTAAAAACGCGCGCTTCTTCTGACAGGAAGTTGAAGCAGAGAGGAGATAGAAAAGATTTAAATTAAAATAAACTTGGTTAGTTTAACTAAAACCTTACAAAGTTTCAGAAACTGATTTAATTCACTATTCTACTGAATTTCAAATGTAAACAAATGGCGGCTCGTTAAGCTTAGCTCGCCACTTAAACTTTTAAATTGTTGATAATTACACAACAGTTGCATGCAGATTAACTAAAGGCATAGGAGCCTTAATCAGAATATAAAAACCACATAATTCAATCACTTTTAACTCAAAAATGCATAATTTACCAACATATAAGAATAAAAAACAGCTGAGGTCACCGAGTCAGGTAACAGAGTGGGAATGTATATATATATATACACAATTGGTGTAGCCCACGGGTTCTTAACCTTATTCCCCGTCTGGGCACATTTGACAAACACAAAATTGCTGGCAGGCGCAGTTCCAAAAAAAAGTATAACGATTCTTAATATTTCTTTATTTTATTGCAATCATAACCAATATCCTACATTAAAAAGGTAACAAAAAGTTCAAAATAATTACATTTAATACGATTTTTGGCATTGCATATTGTCCACTATTTTTTCAAAGTCAGGCGTATAAGATGGATGATATTTTCAATCTTATCGCATCTTCGAGATTGCTATATCGTTAAGTCGAGATCTGATTTAATTGTGTTCATTGTTGAAAACAACGATTTACATAAATATGGGGGATCGAAACAGGATTTTAATCTGTAAGTTCCTTTTTTCAAAAAGGGATTTTTTTTTATCTTCGGCTAGATTCCAGATAATTTCATTAAGTTCGCGCGATTTTAATACAATATCAGTCTGAATATTTAAAATCTCATCTTCAATTGAAGATGCTTCTTCCTGAATAATTTGGAATCCCATAGAATTTGCAACCTCAGAAATATTAATTTGAGGGTTGAATGGATTTACAAAAAAGGAAGCCACTTTCTCAATAATCGAAAATTGCTGGAATCTATTTTCAAATTGTTCGAAAAGCTTCTGAAGGTGACCAATAAATAAATTTGGATCAAACGAGTTTTCACCGATGACTTTTTTTATTCGTGGAAAATGATGGAAAGACCTTTTTGACAAATTTTCTTTCCAGAATTGTAATTTTGATTTAAAACTATTAATTGCAGAAACCATTTCCACTATATTTTTGCCCTGAAGCTGAAGGCTTAAAATATTAAATTTTTCTCTTCGACAATAACAACTGATAAGACAAAACAGTATTACCAGTACTAGTGGTAACAAAACAGTGTTGCCAGTACAATAATTTTACGGCTTATATTTTATTTCTAAAAGTATGATGAATCCCGCGGCTACACAAAAAATCGTGGCCGGCCGCGGGCTGGCCACGGTTGATATTGATCTGTATAGCGGACAGTCGCGGGCGCGAAAAAATAGCTAAGCGCCCGCGGGCACTGGTTTAAGAAGCCCTGGTGTAGCCGATTGCAACGAAAACGGGAGTCGCACAACTACATGTTATAGCAGTACTATATGCAAATTTTAACATTCTACGGAAACTCGTTCTTGAGTTAATTACGTTGGTAGTACAGACTTCAAGAAAAAAAAATCTCTTCTGAATCCACATTAAATCCATTTTACAATTTTTTTTTTTGGCAAAAAAAGTTCTTTATTCTGTCTGCACGTACAGATGTCCCGCAAAAGCATCTTTCAAATGGTTGCGAGAGCGGTTGAAATAGATATTTTTGTTGAAATATAATACCAAAAATGTTTCGCGATTACAATACTTCCTTTACTTCGTGTAAGGAAATAAAAAGCTTTCCTGGATAATAATATAATTATGGAATTAGTGCATATGAGTTTAAGAATGTTTATTATTTAACCAACTATTTTATTTTCGTTAGAGAAATAACATATTTTTCTTAATCTAAATAAAAGATTATGTAAATGTCAAGTGAGAATTATCCAATCGTTTTAAATATTTGACCGCATATGCTCGCATCTTAATATTATTCTCATTAAATATGAATTGTTTACGATAATTTCCGCTTTAGAATGACATATTTGCGTAAGGAATTTGCTTAGTCGTCTGACTCAATAGTGAATGCGCATGCGTTGTATCTGAAGCTAGCGCGCATGCATTATTTTCTTCCTTTTTCTGGTTTTGAATGACGGGAGAGGTTCCGCTACATCTAGTATATGTCAAACAAGGGAAGGCTTCTGTAGCAGTTTGTCACTATTTTTGACGGCTCCATTTTTTTTACCCCATGGATGTCTAGAAATATTTGGTTACTAGCCGACAGCAGAGTTTAGAGACAGGCTCAGAAATTTGTTCCTGTCGGCTTGGTGTCTTAAGTCTTGCAAAGTTTAAACGCAATATGTAATATAAGAGTCAAATAGTTCGCCCTTCTGTGAAAGATTTATTCTGGCCTTTGACATTGTAGTATACGCAAAAATATATTTCAAACTAGCTCAAAATGTTATGCATTTTGTTTCGTAACAAGAAAATTTAATCGGTATTCGTATTCGCGTTGAAATAAAAGTGTAAAATGTGACATTTTGTGGAATTTGCCAACTCTATCCATAGATAATTTAATCCAACGATTAAATTATGTATAAAAAAAGAAAATCTGAAAGATTTCAAATTTTAAATTACGTCCAAAGGGGCGTTTTTTTAACATTTTGTGTGTTACCTTTATTTATTAAATATCATATTCTTCGCACTTAAACCATAAAATTCAGTTCAACAGCAATATCGTAAAATAATTTTAAAATGTAGAATTTCCGATACACAGTCTCACGAGCTGGAGATAAAAATCTTTTTTCTGTGCAACGTTGCCATTGCTCGCTTTGAAATCTTCGAGTTGGTTAATCAAAAATTCGTTAAAGTTTTACAAAATATGAAATCGATAAGAAAAGAAAGTCCAAATTTGAAATTTGGCCTTCGGCTTCCGATGTTCATATTCGCAGTAGGATCAAGTCATTAAAAATTTGATGGCTCTAGGTACTGTCGTTTTATCCAAATGCGAGAAACATATATATATTTATGCAGATTCTTCTTTATTTAATTTCTTCAAATATAATACAGGGCAATAATATTTTGTAGCAATAATTTGAAAAGTGAAACGGAGATTCAGAGTGATTCAACGCAAAATCGCAAACCGAAAACAATAGTCCTTCAGAGACAAGGCCCCTTTGGACTAATAATATGGACATAACGTAAAACCATCATTTTGTTGTTATTCAAATGAAATTCGTATCTCATGTAACAGTTTAATAATACGTTGTTGTTATGTTGATATTTTGTTAGTGAACAATGTATTGTTTTTTAATAATTCAAAATTAGGCAAGTTGTATCGCATCAGATTACATAGAAGATCAAAATGAGCTACTAGTCTCCAAACAGCGTTTTCCGTCGGTTCGCTATAGATGTTCGTTTCACTTTTCAAGTTGTTGCCACAAAATATTAGCGACCTGTATTATATTTAAAGAAATTAAATAATAAAGAATCTGCATGAATGAATGTATGTTTCTCGCACTGTGAAAAAACAACGGTACCTAGAGCCATCGAAGTTTGAATAACGTAATCCTCCGACCGAACATGGGCACTTGGAAGCCCGAATTTTGAATTTGTTTTATTATCTATTTCAAATTTTCTAAATCTTTAAAGAATTTTTGATTAACAAACTCAACGATTTCAAAGCGATCAATGGCAGCATTGTACGGAAAATTTTTTTTATCTCCATTGCGCGAGACTGTATATCGGAAATTGTAACGATATGCTGTTTTTCAATATTTTGTGATATATCTGTTGAATTGAATTTTATGTGGTTTAAGTGCGTATAACATGATATTAGGTAACACACAAAACGTTAAAAAACGCCCCTTTGGACGTAATATAAAATCTGAAACCTTTCAGATTTTTTAAATTCTGAATGAATTATAGATGGAACCATGAAATACAGTTCGAATTTAATGTTAATGTAAAACCTGTTACTTGACGATTATTAATTAACGAATGATTGTACTTTGCTCCACATATTAGTGGCTTATAGTTTACAGCTGCATGGAATTTCTATTTTTGAATTTTTATTGCCTTCTGATTAAAATGCCTCCAAACAATTATAAGCAGACGACTAGTCATTTCGAGCAGGAGGAAAACAGCTATTCGTTTCTTACATAGTAAGAACATTTGATGGCTTTTGCAGCAGGTTATTTCAACAGGCAGCGAATATGTAAATACGTGAAAAGGCGTTTTTTTTTAAACCCATAGATATAAATTCCAATAAAAATAACGACCCACAACTCAGCAAAAAAAAAAGACTTCCAAGTACTACAGAATGTTTTTTTGTGGAAAACACAGATAAGAAGCTTCAATGCTTGATGATGGATCGGACTGTGCACGAGCTGAAAGAATAATAATAAAAAAAAAATACACAGACCTAAAAAAGTGCGGGCCGACTCTCTTAAAAGATAAAATTTTGGAAATTTCTCTTATCCTTCGAGTAAGAAGAAAGACGGCGAGAGGAAGCAGACGATAGTAAAGGCAGGGGAAAGGGTTTAAAAAAAAACGGAAAAAGAAGGCAAAATAAGTAGTCCTCGGGGAAATTTAAAACCAAATGTGGAAGCTGCGTTACGATTGGATGTACGAGCAACGTAAAGACAAATATATCTGCTTCTTCTAGGTAGAAGCCATGTAAAGAATTATAAAAAAAAAAGTTCTTTTTGTAAAGGTCGGGGTGGGATGTGAAGGGAGTATCTGAAAATGCACCTGAACACTAAACTCTGTGTTTCGTCGATCCTGAGAAGGACCTCCAAAAAGAACGTAACGCGAGTTGTTTCAAGGAGCCAGGAAACGGCTAGGGCAATAAAAGAACATTTTGGAAGCTCTGCTGTATTCATCAGATTGAAAAAGTTTTTTGATATATATGTTCGTACGAGATATAGAGTATTTGTATTGATCTGTTAGACTCTTTTATTTGCAGCTACAAGCAATTTCAGCGGAACTGCAAATACTCTGATTAGCTGGAACCGTAGCCCATCCGGAATTCAAATATACATACTATTATTATTATTATTGCTATTATTATTATTATTATTATTATTTATCATTATTATTATTATTTCCTGCTGGCCATATACTCGTTTACCGTAACGCAACTGAAGGAGTTTTATTCTTTCTTTTGCTGTATTTTACTTCTACAAGGATTATACAATGACAGAGAGTAAGATATTTATATTTTATTAAATAAAAATACAAAACATACTTTTCCAGATAACATTAAACAGACTTTTCTTTAGTTTCATTTGTTTATTGGCTGGAACACCTAAGGTACACTCCACACAAGAAAAAGAGGGGGAGCGTTTTATATCTCCGGTTCTACTGGGCCGACTGCGAAAGTTCGAAAGCGCGACTTAGGATATACTAGATTTATACATTACATAATTTTAACATAAAATCGGACTTATTTTTAAATGACATACCAGTTTTTTCCACACTTCGATTCTACGACTCAAAGTATGCCAAGGAGCCAAGTTTTGTAAAAATCGCGCTAGTAGTTTTTAAAAAATAACCTCTCAAAATTTTAGCTCCTCAATGTTAATTGAATTTGCTACATATTTATTTATATCTCTTTTTTTTATTAAACTTAATTGATTCCTTCTTCCACAACTTCGAAATTTAGGTTCACTTGAAATAAAATTCTGAGATACTTTCTGATTTATTTTTTAAATTTGTATTTTTTAGTAATTTTTATAAATTTTTCGAAAAACAATTTGAATTATAACCTAAAATTTTTTGCCATCACCTTAAAGTATATATATATTTCTATGCATACTTGCAAAACATAAGATTTTTTTTTATTCAAAATTTGTCAAGAGATACGTGAATTTATATACTGGCGCGTTTTGAAATTTGGCCTATTTGTTATAAGCGATAATAATGCCAATTGTTGCACACTTTGTTAAAATTGTTCGAAAGAAGGAACGATGCACTTTTTTTTCTGCTGGTGCACAATGAAGGGGAAAGGAAAACAGGTTACAATAAATTAAGAATTTCGCTAAGTGAATTCTTCATGAAACTGAAAAAAGTGCGCCAAGATAAATTTTTAAACTTCTCGCCAAGTTTCTGACCGAATTTTACAAAATTTAATATTTAGGCATAATTTGAGTACAATAAAAAAATGAAAAAAAAAACCATTATGCGATATGTGATTTCAGAACGAATAATAACGAATACTATAAAAATTTTCGCTGAAAAATAAAATATTTTTTTATCCCCAGACAATGTATGTTACTGAAATACCCGAAATTCTACATCTGGCTTATGGTTAAGATTTTTGCATCAGCCATACATATATATATAAAGATAAGCAAAAGGAGTAAAATTCTAAAAGCAATCGCCTAAAAGTAAATTTGATACCTTAGCTCCAGAGTTTAAAAATCTTGAACAAAAAACAATTACTAAAACGTAAAAGTAATTGCAAAAAACTAAAAAACTAAATGTTGGTATTGAAGAAAACTCAACATTTAAAAAATTAAAACACGTAAAAAATTAAAAACAATTTTAAGCACAAGCTAAATTAAATATTAAAATCACCAGAATAAATTACAAAGAATGGCAGTAAATGGCAATTTAGCTTAACTCGAGGTTCATCACGGACTTATCAAGGCAAAAGCCTGACAAATTCGAGTACAGTTAAACTCCATTACGCATCTAGCTCATTGGGATCTCCTTTAAAATTATGTATTTTTTGACTAATGCCTAATTGGCTATTTATGTTTATTTGTACATTCATCTTACCAAGCTTTTTGTAAAGTTTTTTTCTTTTCCAATATTGTTTTAATTTTAAATTTATGGCAAGCGCGTCGGGATAAGAAACTATAAGAATTGACACCAACTGTATTATGTACTTCTTTTATTTTTCTATTAATGTTTTTTCGCTTCTTTCTCAATTATTGTCGTTTGACGAAACACGCAACGGAGTTTAGCCGTACTCGAATTTGTCACGCTTTTCCCTTGATAAGTCCGTGATGAACCTCGAGTTAAGTTAAATTGCCATTTACTGCCATTCTTTGTAATTTTTTCTGGTGATTTTAATATTTAATTTAGCTTCTGCTTAAAATTGTTCTTAATTTTTTACGTGTTTTAATTTTTTAAATGTTAAGTTTTCTTCAATACCAACATTTAGTTTTTTTAGTTTTTTTCAATTACTTTTACTTTTAGTAGCTGTTTTTTTTTTTGTTCAAGTTTTTTAAACTCTTTAAACTCTGAAGCTAAAATATCAAATTTACTTTTAGGCGATTGCTTTTAGAATTTTACTTCTTTTGCGTATCTTTAAATTTAATTTTGCTGCTCAATGCGCAAAATTCTTGACCAAATAGGTCTCTACGTTCTTTTACTACTTTCTAAAAAAATATATATATCTATATATATATAGATGTATATAATGTGTATAATGGTTATTCATGTTATTACATTAAATGTATTTAGTATATACTTACATGATACATATTTAATATGTTAACGATGCAAATACTGATTGTCCAGTTAACTATTTATAACTAATTTAACTATTTATAAACTATTTATTTTTATTAAGGTAATAATGTTCACAAAGTAATTCTACATTTGCGATTGTAAAGTTCTACGGAACGGAAAAAATTATGGGCTGGATGACATGAAACATTTCAGAAAGTTTAAATTCTGAGGCACATTTAAATCAGCTAATGACTAAAGAAGAAAAATATTGTAGAATGTTTGTGAAACAACATGCACTTATTAGGGAAGCCAAAAAGAATCCTGCATTAGTGTTTGATGTTGTGTTCAGAGGTAGAATATTCAGATGGAAAAGTGTATCTATTGGACGAAGCTGGAGGATAAATTGACTGTAGCAGTTACGTTTCATTTGTTATGAGTTATTTATTACTAGCTCATTACTACTTATGTTACTAGCTGTATTCTAAGTTAACTTACTGAGCTCATTTGCTATGAAGAAGTTCTACGTAACTCTATCGGATAGAAGGAGACATCTAAAAGTGTTCGCAGATACTTAAAGGAAAGTCATTAATTTTGGGAAAATATAATTGGGGAAAGTAAATTTAAAGTACGTATGTCATTAAGACAAAAGACTCGAAAAGCTTATAAAAAGGCTAAAGAGATATAATTTAGCTACAGTTATTTAATACTGTAAAAGGTTTGTTTTGTACAGCAGAGAATAATATTGTAAATATAACTATTGTTTGAACTATCATTCATAAATATTACAGACATAATTATTGATGTATATTACAGGCTTAACTACTGATTGAACTATTGGAACTATCGATTATGAATTGATACTATAAAAATAACTATTGATAAAACTCTAGGTATAACTGCGGACGGAAGTGAAGAATATTGATAGATATTACGGACATATAGTTTGCTAATCTAATGATAGAACTATAAGGTATTTCTGCCCGCCTTCTTAGCATGCCTTCGTGGTGTAATGGCCAGCACACTCGGCGCGTATTCGAGAAGTCCGAGGTTCGAATCCCGGCGAGGGCAACGCTCGTTTTTCATGACTTCTGCTTCAAAAACGTCCTAATGACTCTACAGAACTACAAAATGTGCATACGTATAATAAATGTGCTATATTCATAAAACATTTAACGGATGTTATAGAATACAGTTAGTATATATATGCAGATAATAACTCTATGACATCCATTCAATAATTTGCTATTGTTGTCTTGTCCATGAATTTCGTGGAAAAATGGTTGCCAAAAACTCAAGGAGGTTGATTTCTATTTCCACGCCAGTTTTGAGAGATAGCATCTCGGAGGGGGTTGGGGTCCGAGGGTCTCCCATACCTCTCCCCCACCACCAATCCACATGAGAGGACATTCGTCTCGCCGCATATTTAGAGTGCCCTATGCTGCAAAGACACTATTCATTTAGAAACATCCGTGGCTTTTCTGGGATTCGAACCCGGGCGTTTCGGTATTGCAATAGGCTTCCCTAACCACTATATCGACTAGGCGGAAATAATTTGCTATAACTATATATAATAACTGTACTATATCTAATTAATAGCTTTCTATAGCTATTGATGAAATGGTACATAGAAAACTATTAATAGACAGTTTTATGCCTACTAAGCTACTGTAGACAGCTTAGTAGGCGTAAAACTTTAATGGAACTATAGATAAAACTACTGATTTGCTATAGGTATAATTACTGAAATATAGGCATGGATATTGATGAAATTATAGTCATAATTATTGATGAAACTATCTCTATAACTATTGATGAAACTACACACATAAATGATGTCGAAGACAGAATTATAGATGTAGCTATTGATGAAAGCAGGATTAGAGACTTAGATGAAAGCAGGATTAGAGACTTAGATGAAAGCAGGATTAGAGACTTAGATGAAAGCAGGATTAGAGATGAAAGCAGGATTAGATGTAGCTCTTGATGAAAGGAGGATTAGAGACTTAAAACTATTAATGGGACTATAAATACAATGATTTAGTCTGGAATCATTCAAATGTGGCTTCTCTTAAATATACCTGAAAAGCTAAACTTACCTGCATAGACTTGAAACAAAATGAACACTTAAGGATGCATTTAGGCACACGAAAACAAAGACATGAAAAGGATCTTAAAATTAATTAAAAATCTTTCTTCAAGAGAAGCAGATAAAAATATCCCCCAAAATTAAAAAAAAATGTTTCAGAACGACTTGGAAAATACAACATATTTTGTATCAAAATTTCAATATATTAGTAGGACTTAACTGTACCTGTGTTTTCTTTCTTATATCTACGAAGCATTTTGTAATCTCAATGTTGAATTTCACTTATGTCTGAATAGTCTTTTGATTCTGAATTTTGTCCTTAATTTCTTTCTTTCTCTGTCGTACCTTTTAAGTTTATATTGTAGAGTCATTACGTTATTTTGAAGCAGGAAACAACTCGAACCTGGACCTCTGGAATACGCACCGAGTGTACTACCATTACACCACGAAGGAATGCAAAAAGGAGGGGGGAAATGCCTTATAATATATATGTGGAAAACACTGGGAGAAACTTTATGTGCCATGCAAATTTACATACATAGATATGCTGTGCAAATAATCCTATATTTCTGTGACAACTTTTTAAATACTGCAGTTTGAAGATGAAAATTGAAGCTTTTGGGGTCACATACTCAAGGCGAAATTTTGAAGCTATTCTTTTAAATCTTCTCTGTTAAATTTCAATTCATTGTCTACTTATTTCGAAAAATTTTAATGCGGGATTTAAACGATTTAATATTACTGAAGATTAGAGGCACTATAGACTTTCTTTCCCGTTTCCAGGCTCTGCGTTTTGGATTTTCTGAAACTTTAATCAAACACGAGAAGTATCAAATGTTGCGCACCTTTCAGTCACAGAATAGCAGACTCAAGGTCTTTTGCCAGACCTTGAATTTGCTGTCGGTTATCTGTGGAAAGGGAAGTGTTTATCTACAGGCATCGCAAATTAGGATATCGTATTTAATGTTTTCGCAATTATAGCTGCGACCTTGTATGTCAGATCACCTTCATGTCACCGAATACATAGATAGACACCTACTATTTTATCCCTTTAGATTGCTGCAAAGAAACAGTAATTATAGATGAATTTCTTCTACGTAATTAATAATTTTTTACCTACAGACGTATTTATTTAATACATGGGATTATTAGTTAAACTAACCACCTAATTTGAATTTTCAGAAATTTAGTTTTACAAACATTTACTGAAATGTGTAACATATGAAAGCAAACTATTCAGCTTTTACCCTCAAGTGTTACATGCGACTTCCTGTCGTTAGAGAGGCACGCATTTTCTTGCTTTAACAAAAATTTAAGTTAGGCTGGTGAAAATGGAAAATGCTTGGATTGATCACTGTAATAAAGGGGTGCTTGTGTTTCAGTAGCACTTTGTTTTTATGCACTTGTAGAGACTTTAGGTGTTTCTGGAAAGCCGAAGACATGAAAAATGAGCAACGCCTTCGGCAGGACTCGAACCACGGACTTCTTAAATACGCGCCGAGCGTACTGACAACTACACCATGAAGGCATGCTAAGAATCATCTTATATACTCCTACTTTTAAAGGGCGACTGGGGATTACAGGACCCAATCTTCAAATTCTCGTCGTGGAGAATCATCATCCACCACCTTTTTAGTTCGGGCGCCACATTAAATATTTTTGGAAAACAAGAGACATGAAAAATGAGCAACGTTTTTCCCGGGACTGGAACCACGGACCCCTCGAATATGCACCGAGCGTGCTGACTACTACACCACGAAAGTATGCGAAAAAGGCGGGAGAAACTCCATATATACCCCCCCCCCATTTAAAGGGTGACTGGGGATTAGCTGACCCAGGTACCAAATCCTGGTGGTGGAAAATCATCATCTACCACCTTTTTAGTTCGGGCGCCACTGTAGAGACATTAGATATTTTTGGAAAACAAGAGCCATGAAAAATGAGCAACGTTTTTCCCGGGAGTCGAATCACGGACCTCTCAAATACGCGCCGAGCGTGCTGACCACTACACCAGGAAGGCATGCGAAGAAGGATGCCTGTTTTTGTGCGATTTTCTATTTGCGCGATTTTTTTTGTGCGGTATATGAAAATTTCAATCAAATCTGGAACATAATTGAAGAAGTTATGAATAAAAATATAATTTTCTTGCAATCAATGCAAATTCTGAAACAACTTCAAAATTACAAAAGGATCTTCAGTCTTGCATATCTGGCTACCGAGACATAAGCAAGCGTCCAGTGAAAGAACAGTCTTCTCAAAAACTGACCACCGACTACATGGTGACTGGAAGTCAACTCAAACGAGTACGATGTATCTTCCAGCGACGAAAGCGATTTTGAGCCAGTTTACCACAAGAATGTTCGCGTATTGTCAGACTACGAAGGATAATGGTTATACACTTCGAAAAGTTTTATATCTGGAAAATAAGTACACATGTAAATAAATGTATTTAAAAATGTTCGCATGTGTATTTTCTAAATCAGATTCTAAAATATTTGGCGAGATTCCAAGTAGCTGCCAAGCCTCGTGTCTTGATTTCGTTTAAAAAAAACGATTCCTAGTTATTTCGTAAGGTTTTGAGTTATTTCGTACGTGAGACTTTTTTAATGCAGTCCCTACACATCGCATAAAAAATACTTTTTAATTGTGTTGCGAAAACTATTTTTTATAGCTATTCGTGAAGTTTTCTGCGATTTTTTTATGCGTTTTCTTTCATGCGGTCCCTATCCACAGCGAGAAAACAGGTTTGAGTGTACTGTATATCTAATAAATTATTTATACTATCGGAAAAAATGAAAGTGGAAAAAAGTTAACATGCTGAAGCATTTACAGAAAATTAGCTAAGAAAAATCATCGGTCACACTGAAGTAGGGACATGTATTATTATAATGAGTGATGATGATTGAATAAGAACTGAATAAAGACATTAAAATATTACAAAATGTGCTTGCTAATGGTTGACGAAGAAGACCAGAATGAAGGCGACAGAAATGATTGCTGAAATATTACCCATTACGCAGGGTCATTATGGTTGAAGAAAAACAGCTGAGTGAAAACAGCAAAAATGATTACGAAAATAAAATCTATATCTATAAAGAAGAAAGCCTGTTTGTTTGTTCACTAATAACTCAGTCACTACTATAGCTATCGTCAGCAAACTTTCTACAGTTCTTTCCTGGTTCTGGAAAAGGTCGACGTCCACGTTTTTCCCCAAAAGTAGGTAAAATCAGATATATTAATTAAAAATTCGGAAAAGGCCATAATTTTCGCACTCATTTTTTCGAATAGCAACAGTCTCGTAAGCTGGAGATGAAAATCTGCTTTATTTCGAAAGTTGTTGCCACTGCTCGCTTTCAAATCCTAGATTTTGTTAATGAAAAGTTTCTAAGTTTTACCGTGAAATAAAAATAGCATTGCAAAACATTAAATGCGTTATTCCATATTCGAAAAATTCGCGAGAAGCCATTACGTCTATTCATATCTTCGTACGACTTTAATCATCCGAAATATTTATTAAAAAATTTGAAAGCGCTAATTTTCGCACTCATTTTTCCGAGTGGCAACAGTTTTGCGCGTTGGAGATGCAACGAAGAATTTTTTATTTTCGAAGAATGCTTTACTTCGAAAAGTGTTGCCACTGCTCGCTTTCAAATCGTAGAGTTTGTTAATCAAAAATTTGTAAGTTTTACAAAATCTACACATACAAAAAAGAATGTCTGTTTGTGTGTTTGTTCGCGTTACTGATTTCTGATCAATAATGATAAATGGTTTGCCACATTTAATCGACTAAAATTGGATATAGGTGAAACATGGGATGGAACCACCTGAGATTTTATTACCATTTGATTAGAAAGACGAAAATCATTAAAAACTGCTTGCCGTTGTTGCTGATATAATGAAAGAGAATTAGCTTATTTTTACGTGGGTTCCTTATCGCATCAGACGGAAAAATGTATCACTATGAATCGTATTTTTTGCATCATTATTAGAGAAGGATTACAGCGTTATCGTTCTCTCTGTTGCTAAATGCATTACTCTCAACCTAGCTTAACTGGCATCGGATACTTCCGCTAGTATTGCTACAAAGAATGATCATTTATTGAAGAAATAAAGATAGAAGAAATGCGTGCACGATCAACATACGGGCAGTAAAAATCAGATGCTTGTGGTATTTGCCATAACATAGTCTTTGTTAATAGTATCCACAACAAAAATAATACAGCTTTTGGGGATATTGCATTCATAGCAGAAACAAAACGGATTTCGTGGTCACGTAGAATGCACATCAGCAAATGTCTTTAAAACGTCGCATGATAAAAGCTCTGGAGATCTAAAAGGTTAGGTGTGAGCTGTGAAATGTCAAGTCATCAGGCTCACTGAAATGATTCAACATTTAGGAAACTAGATACAAGTGATATGTCATATCGATCTTTGCGAACTTAGCGTGCAGCATTTAGACCAGGTACTTTTATATAATGTGTTATATAACATTACAGTGTGCTTTAAATAACATTAACAGATATTAACTTTTTTAATTTCATAAGCTTTATCAACTTCATTAATATTAATTCTATAAGTTTATGAACATTGTTTCCAAATCATATGAGCGTAGGTAGCAATTCACAAGCTAACAGTGCAATGTATGTGCCTGTCAGCGGTTTTAACATTAGTTATGGTACAGTGTTTGAAAAACAATTTTGGCATTATGTTTGTCATCAGCAAAAAGACAGTGCTTATCCTTGCGCTGAGATGAAAATTTTTTTTCCCTTGTTTGTCAACAACAGCACGTCACTTGTGCCTCATGCTAACATGAGAGCAATTTAATCTTATGATTGTCAACAACAGCACATAGCTTGTACCTCATGCTAACACGAAAACAGTTTGCTCTTATGTGTGTCAATATTAGCGGATTCCTAGTGCCTCGCGTCGACCCACAAACAGTTTGGGCACCATGTTTGTCGTCAGCCGTAACACCTGCTTGTACGTCGTGCTGATATGAAAACGGTTTGGCTCTGTGTTTGTCAAGAACAGCGCATCGTTTATGCCTCATGTTAACATGAGAACAGTTTGGTTTTATGATTGTCAACAACAGCACATAATTTGTACCTCATGCTAACAACACGAAAACAGTTTATGTGTGTAATAAAAGCGTATTCATTGTGCCTCATATTGACACACTAACAGTTTTGGCACCTCATGCTAACATGAAAACAGTTTGGTCTTATGTGCGTCAATAATAGCGTATTACTTGTGCCTCATGCCAAATATTTTGGCATCAGGTTGTCATCAGCAGTAAAACATTGCTTGTGCATCGCGCTGATATGAAAACAGTTTGATTCTGTGTTTGTCAACAACAGCCTTATGCTAACTTGTGCCTTATGCTAACATGAAAACAGTTTGTCTCCTAAATTTTTCAATAATAGTACATTTCTCATGTTCATACTTACTTTAGAAAAAAATTTTTAGGTGCAACTATATTTTTGAAAGTGTAAATTATCGTTTGCTACTTGACAATGTTTTTCATGCAAATGGCGGTTTAAAGAAGCAATGGACAGAAGGTTATGCTTATTCTCTTTCCGAAGAATATAATTCGTATTTAATTATTAAAAAATGGTGCGAAAGCCTTGATGTTTTGGCATCTAAAGCAATGATCGATAATATTATCAATAAGAAAAGAAAACAATTAAAAATTAATAAATAATAAGAAGAAAAGTCAAAATTTGGCTTCAAGGAGAACAATTGTTCAAATTACATAGCCAAGGAAACACGAACATATCCAAAGGAAAAACAAAATGTTTGGAATATTGCAAAGGTAAGAACTTTAATGTAAAAGACAATCTAAGGAGTCAGAAGACAATTGCATACTCATTTAAATACTCAGCATCAACTATAAACAAAGTGATTAATGCTGATTTCAATCTTAAAAATACAAAAAAAATTTCAGATATGAAACACGTTCTTTTTGTGTCATCAATCAGTAAGACTGCTTCAAAGCAGAGCAAACAGCTAGCTGCACGTCAAAATCCACTGTTAATATCCTGGAAAAAATGGAACAAGAAACATGTATCAAGACTATACCCTTCTCGCATATCCCTACTAAATTTTCTGATGTATCATCCACGAAGTTTTGCATTTTTGGACTTTTAAAAAGCAAATTGTCCAAACGTCGACCCTCCTTGGACTTTGTTAAAAAGGAATGGGATAAAATACCATACTAAAAAAGGCTTAATGTTTATTGCCTTGAAAAGTACGGTGTGGAAAGATAGTGAAGAATAAGGGGTATCAAATGGAACATTAAAAGCACAAAAAGTTTAGGTAAAATGTTTCTGCAAATACATTGAAAATCGTCTGTAAAGTGTATAAAAAGCCTTAGTAATATAAAATGTAATAATATTACTTTTGCAAGATAAATATGTATTAATATGAAGGTTTTTTTATAATTACTCTGCGCCATAGTTTAGTAGATTGTGATTCCTACCT
Organism: Stegodyphus mimosarum; assembly: GCA_000611955.2. Lineage (NCBI taxonomy): Eukaryota > Metazoa > Arthropoda > Arachnida > Araneae > Eresidae > Stegodyphus > Stegodyphus mimosarum. The sequence goes on from KK119481.1 coordinate 349,043, forward strand.
GTATGTGATTATGTTCATGAATGTTGTTGTCGTGTTTGAATAAATCTGATGGACGGTAACGTAATTACGAAACAAATCCATCACAGTTAGACTCATCCAGCAGTCTAAATCAGCGAGTTTCTAATGCTTGTGTTCAAAATTACAGCTAACGGATAAATTGGGGAATAATAATGGAGGCTTCCTTTCCGATTAAGCAGTTCGAAAACCACTATCTCAACAATGGACATCTGTAATTGACTCTACAGATTGTTAGGCTTAGATTCCCCAACCACACTATAATTCAACCTTATACCTCAGCAAACACGCTTTACGACAATCGAGCAGGTTGTAAACAGCATAGGAGCCTGGTATGGAAATGCGATACCAAATACTTTGAAGTTTGAGGAACAACCAGCTCGCCTCCCGAATTGAATATTCAGCAGCCGGAAAAGAGGTACACGTACCCGGGTTGAGTTGCAGAACTCCTGCTGATGGAAGCCTCCGATGCCTGGTTCGTCGACTGAACTCGGGTAATAAGTTCTCGATGATTGCTCAAAGTACGGTTGCGGTTGGGGATTAGTGGGCAGTTTTAGCGAGAAAAAATAGAGCTAAGTTTGGTGGTGCATTTTATATAAACATCTTCATATTTTGCAGAGGGGGGATCGCCCAAAAATTGCAGAAAGATAAATTCAGACTTCCCGTTTTAATCAATTATTCTAATTATTGGGAAATTCTTACTAAATTTAAATGAGCTATTTACCTTAAATTTACTACATGTAATTAATGCAAAACATTATCACATAACTGAAGAATAAAAAAAAATGGCGTGTGCACTTCGAATATTGCACAAATCCAAATGAACGAATTTATTATTAAAATAGAATTTTAGCATAAATCTGGAAACTCTATAGACGTTCGATTCAAACTAAAGCAAAATACATAATGCATTAATTGGATAAGTATAGCGATCAGTAGGTTTTTCACAGCATGAAGCACGAAAAATCGAGTATCCCTCTGGGATTTAAAGCACTGATATTCCATTTGTGAACTGGACAAGCTAACTACTTACACCCCGAGAAGAATGAGATAATTCTTCGCACCCTCACATGTGCCGAGCTTTAGAATGTTACCAAACTGGTGATGTATACGGTATATTTGTAATGTGTATTTGAATGCTGCATCTCGTTGGATTACTTGCAATGGATCCAGTGATTTGGTATTCCATAGCTACCTTTTTAGATTATCTTTTAATCTTCATTAAACATGTGTTCTTTACATAATTGATGAAAGTTAGAAGACGTTCGTACGTATTTAATGAAGGTGAGTTACATTTACCTATATTTTGTACTAGCGGAAGTACCCGTGGCCAGTTAAGTTAGGTTGAGAGTAATGCATCTAACAACAGAGAGAACGATAACGCTGTAATCCTTTTCTAATAACGATGCAAAAAATATGATTCATAGTCATACATTTTTCATTTTGATGCTATATGTAACCCACATAGAAAATTTCGCTAGAAAAATAAACTAATTCTCTCTCATTGTATCAGCAACAAAGGAGCACAGTTTTTAATGATTTTCGTCTTTCTAATCAAATGGTCCTTAAAGCTCAAGTTCCTTCCAATATTTCACCTATATTCAATTATATTCGATTTAATGTGGCAAAAACGTTATCATAATTGATCAGAAATCAATAACGCGAACAAACAAACAAACACACAAACAGACATTCTTTTTTATGTATACAGATCTCGTAAAACGTACAAATTTTTGATTAACAAACTCTACGATTTGAAAGCGAGCAGTAGCACCACTTTTCGAAATAAAGCATTTTTATCTCCAATGCGCAAGACTGTTGCCACTCGGAAAAATGAGTTCGAAAATAAGTGTTTTCAGAGTTTTTAATTAATATCTCGGTTGATTAAAGTCGTACGAAGATGGGAACACTCGAAATTGCTTCCCACGGGCTTTTCTAATCGTAAATAATGTATTTAATGTGTAACAATGCTATTTTTAATTCATCGTAAAACTTGGAAATTTTTTTTAACAAACTCCAGAATTTGAAAGCGAGCAGTGGCAACACTTCTCGAAATAAAGCAGATTTTTAGCTCTATTATGCGAGACTGTTGCCACTGGGTAAAATGAGGGCGAAAATTAGCGTTTTCAGAGTTTTTAATTAATATCTTTGATTTTAGCTATTTTTTTGTGAAAAAAAGTGGACCTCGATCTTTTCCAGGATCCAGAAAAGAATCGTAAAAAGTTTGGTGATGATAGCTATAGTAGTGACTGAGTTAATTGTGAACAAACACACAAACAGACATTCTTCTTTATATATATAGATGCTGAGGAAAGTTACAGTATTATTGCTGTTTAAGTAGTAACAAGGATGTGCTAGAAACACGCGTAACAAGAGTTTGATTATTATCTTTGCGTTGCGTATACGAGTAAAGTTATATAGAATATGTTAAGGTAAATCTTTAATAGGTTTCTTTTCATTTCATGCTTTATGTGTTACTTTGGGTCATAAATGTCAAGTATAAAAGTCCTTCGAAATCTGATCAGTCATTTTGAATAACACTGTATTACTGGATCAAGTTTCAGTTTAAAAAATGGGGCGTTCATTTGAAACCGTTTGTGAGCTGAAAAAACGTAAAGGAGAAATAAAGTGACTCGCATTTGTTCGAAGGCACGTTTTATGCTTTGTTTGAAAATATCATTTATTATTAACTAAATGACTACTTTTATATTAGGCCCAAAAGGGGCGTGTGTTTGTCATTTATACACATACACGTTTCGAGAGCTTTTGGACTAGTGTCCCTTTGGGCTAAAATATTTAAAAACAGCATATCTTTAGAATTTCCGATAGATAATATCGCGTGCTGGAGATAAAAATGTGTTATTTCGTACAGTATTTCCGTTGCTGGCTTTACATAATTCAATTTGTTAATCAAAAATTCGTTAAAGATTTACAAAATATGAAATAGGCAGTGAAACAGATTTTAAATTCGGGCTTCCAGGTGCCCATATTCGGGTAGAAACGTTCAATATGCAAAATGTGATGGCTCTATGTACCATCCATTGTCTGTTCACACAGGGAGAAACATAGATACATTCATGCGGAGTCTTCATTATTTAATCTCTTTAATTATAATACAGAGAGATAATATTTGGTGGCAACACTGTGAAAAGTGATACAACGCTTTTAGTGATTCAGCGCAAAATGCAGTCACGAGACTAATACATTTCTGGGCTAACGCCTCTTTGGGCTAAAAGGAAAAAAATATTTTACTCAAATAAGCTCTGAAACTGAACTGACATAAGTATTCGGACATTAAACAAACAGTTTATATTTAATAAAAACATGAAAATAACAAGACATTTACTATCTCTTTTAATATTCTTTAGCTAAAGTTGCAGAGACATTAGATATTTTGAAAGCAGGAGAGATGAAATATGAGCAATGCCCTCCCCGGGACTCGAACCACAGATCTCTAGAATACGCGTCGAGTGTGCTGACCACTATACCACGAAGGCGGAAGAAATAAAGTTACTTTTTACATTCGCTGGCATGGATATAATTAATGCGTTCGAGAAAGAATGTTCCATTTCGAATACGAATTTTCCATTCCTCCCTAATAATTCCTTTTAGTAGAAAGTTCGAAGAAATGTCACATTTTCTTATTCTTTTCTCCAGCTCTTTCCATACTTGTTCGACAGGATTCAAGTACGAAAAATGTTAGAGGAATATGGGTAACTCCAGGATAGCTGTATAACAACCACAATCGCACATTTAGGTCTGCATGTTTAGGACCGATATTCTGAAAGAAATTGAATGTATTTTGCATTCTACGTTTTCTTTCAGATGCTTTCAGGTTTTCATGAAGAATATTTATATATTTACGCTCATTCATGCTGTTTTCTATAGAACCAAATTACCAATCTCAGAGACAATGAAGCATCCCCAAATCATTATGCCTCCACTGTCTTGCGTAACAGCAGCCAGTAGGGTTTTCGGATTCAATACTTCATTCAGCTTTTGCCACACAGCAGTTCATCGGACCTAAATATATTAAACTTTTACTCATCTGTAGATGTGTTATTGTTTACCACGGAGTTTTGCGAAAGTCATGCACATTTTCCCTGCTAAAGAATTATTGGCAAAGTATCGTGTCAACATGTTGCCAAAGAATTTCCTTTTTGATAATCGTCAATTGTAGCTATGTGCTCTAAAGAATTATTGACAAAGCATCTGTTAACATGTTGCCAAAGAATTTGCTTCTTGACAATCACCCATTGTAGCTACGTGCTCTAAAGAATTAGTGACAAAGCATCTTGTCAACATGTTGCTAAAGAATGTCCTTCTTGTTAATGGCCCATTGTAGCTATGTGCTCTAAAGAATTATTGGCAAAGCATCTTGTCAACATGTTGCCAAAGAATTTCCTTCTTGATAATCGCCCACTGCAGCTATGTGCTCTAAAGAATAAATGATAAAATTATTAATTATGAAACATGATATCAACATATTAAAGAATTTGCTTCTTGAAAATCGCCCATTGTAGCTATGTGCTCTAAAGAATTATTGACAAAGCATCTTGTCAACATGTTGCTAAAGAATGTCCTTCTTGTTAATCGCCCACTGCAGCTATGTGCTCTAAAGAATAAATGATAAAATTATTAATTATGAAACATGATGCCAACATGTTAAAGAATTTCCTTCTTGATAATCGCCCATTGTAGCTATGTGCCCTAAAGAATTATTGTCAAAGCATCTTGCCAAAAGGTTACCAAAGACTGTCCTTCTTGATAATCGCCCATTGCAGCTATGTGCTCTAAGGAATTATTGACAAAGCATCTTGTTAACATGTTGCCAAAGAATTTCCTTTTTGATAATCACCCATTGTAGCTATGTGCTCTAATGACTCTTTTAACAGTTAAGCGGTTGACTTTCATTGCAAACCATTCTTCTAAATGAAGTTTTACTGTATTAATGTTTCGGTTTTGTTTGATTTTTTGTAAGCTAAATCTCCCATTTGTTAGGCTTAGCTTGAAAATGTGATCCAGTCTTCAATGCATTTTGAACAGTTGCACGCAGTTTTCATCATTTTAATGAATCCATGATATTTAAACGATCAATGACATTATGAATGTTTTAGGATATTTTGAATGCTTTGGTCATTTCTAAAAGGATAAATAGTTAAATTTATAACAGAATTTGATGTTAATTTGTAGCGTTTACCCACGTTACCTTCAGATATGGAATTGTAATATATTTTGTTGAATAAATAATAACTTCCTAACGAAGACGATAAATCTTATGTAGTTTCATTTAAAACAAAATATTATAACATCATCTGCCAAAGTATCTACAATACAAACAGTATATAAATGTGATATAATAAAGCGAAAAAGATAAATAAAGAGAAAGTAATAAATAAACAGTGAGAAACGAATATTTTGTATTTCTTAAACATAATCAAAGCGAAAAAAATAGCTTAGAATTCAGCAGGTGCAGATAATTCCACAGATGAGCTTATAAAAACTGCTTTATGAATTCACCATCTTTTTCACATTATTAGAAATACTAGATTATGTATCCAAACACGAAACTATGGTTATGGATGTTCATTGAGGTCTTTGACTGATTCCCTTTCGCTATAGTAGGATTTTACTTGTGACACTGAAGCTAAAGAGAAGGCGGAATTGCCTAGAAAGCAAGGCTCTGCTGTTCTTAAAGAAACAGAGATATTAATAATTTCATATTGTGATGAATTTTTTGCAGAATTTAGTGTTTCAAGGAAAAATTTGATGGAAGTCTATATGAAAATCTTTCAAATGCGTTGTTAGCTCAGAATTATGCTGTCTTCCTAGATCAGTTCTTGCTGTATTTCATCTCCTGTTTTGACAGCATTGTCTTTATTGAAATGGAGCCCATTAATTTTGCTCTGAGCTTAGAAATTTACCTATATTTTTATTGATTCTGGACGGTCTGTGCATGTATGAAATAGTGAACATCTTTGTAGGATATGTTCGTCCAGATGAACCGTAGGTAAACAGGTCTTTATCCTGGAAATGTTTTCACCTGGACATTTTTGGGTTTTACTTGGAGACAGAGCCCAGCATGACCTTTGAGTTTACGGGAAATAGTAGACATCTTCATAGGATATGTTCTTCCGGATGCAACTATGGTAAAGAGATCTTTAGCCCTGGAAATTTCTTCACCTGGACATTTTTGGGTTTCTCTTGGAGATAGAGCCCAACATGTGTTTTCCGTTTACCGGAAATAGTGGACATCTTCATAGGATGTGTTCTTCTGGATGCAACGATGATAAAGAAATCTTTAACCCTGGAAATTTCTTTACCTGGACGTTCTTGGGTTTCACTTAGAGTCCAGCATGTGTTTTCCATTTACGGGAAATAGTGGACATCTTCATAGGATGTGTTCTTCTGGATGCAACGATGATAATGAGATCTTTAACCCAGGAAATTTCTTTACCTGGACATTCTTGGGTTTCACTTGGAGATAGAGCCTAACATATGTTTTCAGTTTATGCGAAATAATGGACATATTCATAGGACGTGTTCTTCCGGATGCAACGATGGTAAAGAGGACCTTTAACCCTGGAAATTTCATTACCTGTACGTTCTTGGATTTCACTTGGAAAAAGACCCCAACATGTGTTTCGCGTTCATCAAATTATCTGTCCAGATTCTCGAATAATCTCTAGGTATCATCTAGGAACCATCTCTATCTAGGAAGCATCTAAGTATCTCTAGGAACAATATTTAGGTATTATTTCATCAACTTAGATGTCCAGCTTCCCGAGCCATCTCTGGGTATTTCCTCCTTAAACAAGAAATTCGATTAATTTGATTCATTCCAGTTGATCTAGCATTTCTATGAAGCAGTACGTCGTCAAATGGCTATGCAATTTTTTTTTAATTATATTACTCTAATATGTACTTGCCTCGCTAAATAAAGATTGCTTTTATATGCTCAGGTATTGTTGAAATCATTTACAATAAAATATTTATACTTGAGCTGTAATTTTGCAGTTATCTAAATTTATAGAGGAGATTAAAATATAGCGGTGATTCACTCAGTTATAAATGCTTTTATGATGTGGAAAGTAATAATTTGTATCCGCATATACCTGGTGATATTTTTTATCCTCGCTCAGTTGCACTTCTGATTAATTTGTGTAGTTGTTACGCACGAATGTCTTCGACACACTGATAACTCTGGTGTTGTTACAGCGACAAATGTTCATATCGATGGCGATTAAGTTGATCTCTACTTAATCACTGGTAAATGGTCATTCATTACTTTGAAGTAAATTACCTCTGAGAGCAGCAGTCCGTTTTGTCTTTAATTAGCTGGTTGGAAATGTGCTCTCATGTTACAAATTTTGCCATCGTCTCAAGAGGTTTATTAAAATATATAAACTTTGTGTTACCATATCTTCTTCTTGATGTCTGTATGAGTGACTTTGAGCATAGAATTTTAGATTTTTCACTAACGAAATTTTTGAGTTACATTTATATGTCATTGTTTACACGCTACCGTGTGTTATGTCAAGGATTGCAGAAAGGATATCCAAGTTTTTCTAGAATTAGTTTGAAGACATTTCGGTTGCACACAAAGAGCTGCATTAGTATCTCTTTTTCTAATTGTAAAAAATCTGAAAATCTGTAACCTTTTCACTTCCTTGTACGAAGTAAAAAGGTTCTATTGCAATCGCGAAAAATTTCGGGTACTATATTTCAACGAAGATATCCATTTTGACCGTTATCGAATGCAATTTAACGATGTTTTTGAGTAACATCTGTACGTAAAGACAGAGTAAAGGACTGCATACGTACGTACGTATATATGTCGCATAAATCAAAAACGAGTAATCTTAGAACGTTGAAATGTTTTTATTTGGAACTGCTATAACATGTAGATAGGCACTCCTATTTTGGCTGCAAGCGGCCGCAACAAAAGTATATAAATGTATGTATATATATATATATATATATATATGTAACAATAAAATTCCATAGTCAAAAATACACTTAAAACCCTAACTTAAATTTCGTGCTTTTTTTTGTTTTTTTTGTTTTTTTCCCGCTCACAATTCTAAATGCATGTTCTTTTCATTTTAATGGCGACGATCTCTTACTTGAAAGTATGTGACAAAGCCCCGTGGTTAAGTTGATTTTCCCGCTTTTTCTACACGTACAGTTATTGAATGTTCTGGAAATATTCAAAGTGAACTGGATTGGCTGACGAAGCTGACGTCATTTCTTGGAAGCTCCACCTTTCCAGAGATTATAAAAGGACTCGGAAAGGAATATCGGAGGGCTTTTCATTAATGTAACGATGGAGTAAACTTCAATACAAAAAGTTATTAGTTGTTCTTTTTTATTTACTGCGGGGATCTGTTTTGTGTAACTGCTGTTTTTCATGGAAATTAATAAATGGATCCTGTTTTTTCTTTAAACTTATCGTCTGATACTTTGAGCTACAACTTCATTTGGTACATCACATATATATATATATCGTTACTCGGCTCAGCGAGCTCAGTTTCTTTATTCTTATATGTTTGTAAATTCTCCATTGTTTGCTTTAAAAATGATTGAATTATGTTGCTTTTATCCTTAGATTAAGGTTTTCATGCCTTTAGCAAATCTGCATGCAATATTTGTAGAATTATCAACAATTTAAAAGTTGTTTAAGTGTTGCTAAGCCTACTTGTTTTTCCATAGCAGCCATATTTGTTTACATTTAAAACTTAGCAGATTAGTGGATTTGTTGGTAATCTAGGGAAACTAAGCTTCGCAACAACAAAGATAACGTCTTTTATTATTGCGAATTAAATCATGCTTAAACCACTCTGGAATTATTATTTATGTTATTAAATTATCCCATATATTGACTGAGCATAGCGTCCAAATTAAGTCAGTTTCTAAGCCTTCAGTGTCTTTTTGCCGAGTGAGACCAAAAGTAAACTTTCAGTTTTGTTCACCGAAAAATCTGTCTTCTTGCCCGCTGGCCGAATTGCTTGTTTTTGAGTAGAAACTGTAAATTTAATTGTAAAAAAATTAAAAATTGTTTTAACTCTCTTTGATATTTAAGTTTTTATATATCTTTCAATTTTTAATACAGGTATTTTGAGTTTTTATTCATTTTTACCCTGTCGCGAAGTGAGAACTGAACTAATTATATGAGAAATATATCTTTAATGAAATTCGAGGAAATAAGTTTAAATGAAAGGCAGAAAAAATGCGTATAATTTAATATTCCATACAAGGAAGTCATGTGGTGTACCCATCAGATTTTTTTTTAAAGAAAGGAAGTGTCAAATCGCAAAAATTGCTTTCGTATTCTGATTTGTGCATTGGCTGCAAGAAAATCCATTTACAACTCTACAAGAACATGTAACTTTCGCTTAGTGTTGCGTTCTACGGGTTCGTGGATTTGGAGTAATTGACGATAACACTTGACGAAGAAGCAAAACACAATTTGTTCACCAGTATTACATAGGACAGTTCTAAAGACACTTTTACAGTCGTAAAAAACTACGATAAGCACGCTGGAACAATCAGCAACATAGCCTTCAGGCTGTAACGGTGAAGACAGATTCACGGCAAGACACTAAAGTAACCTGACATTCTGCTGTAAGGGTTTAACAGTGAAAATTTAGATTTTGAATAAACTGTATCGATTTCGGTTAAGACGATCAGGTATAGTCTCCTTTTCTTCAGAAACGAAACCTTTTTTTTGTAAAAATTGAAGAAACTACAACCACTAAATATAGAAATTAGTGGGTGGAGCAAAACGGAACACAGCATAGTGTTGTGAGCAAAATGCAACAAGCATAGCTTCATCTGTCAAGGAAAATTGCACTGAAACATGAAAATGCTGAGCTATTAGAATTTTGAAAACACTGGGAAGAACTAGATTGAAATTAATTTATTAACGTAAAAAATTAAACTTTTATGAATATAAAAAGTTCAACGAAATCCCATTTCTCAAAATGTAGGTAATTTCAGCAGAAAATAAGTCAAAATGGTGGTTAAGTGCCCAACTATGATTGGGTATTTTCGAACAAAAGATTCCTATATTTTGCTGGGAAAGTTTAATGCTGTTTTGTCATATTTTGTCATATTACACTGATAAAATACGCTATAAATTCCCGAAGAGTTAAAACCAGAGATGGGAGCTTTTAAAATAGAGCAACGGATATTTAGACAGCGGAGAAAATGGCTTGAAATTTTGCAGAGTACAAGCAGTTTTGAAACTGGCAGTAGGAGAAATAAAGGTGACGACCATTGTTGTGATTACAGATAACAAATGAATATCTTTTATGATGACAACAAGGAAAAAAGCCAATATAACAGCATATATTAGCCAATAGAACAGCATCGATTTACGGAAAAAAATGGACAGCACAAGTGACATAAAATAAATTTTGAATTTTTATTCTACAGTTTTACTTGGGTGACATTAAAATAAAAACACTGTTTTATAAATTCAAGGAAATATTTGTCATTAAGTTATGTGTTGCCACTGACTGGGAAGAAATAATCATCAGCAGATTTCATTAGAATACTCCTATATAAACTTAACGATTAATAGGAGTCTTGGAGATTTAGTCCAAAACGCTTTGTTGTGTGTCATAAGGAAAGTTTCGCGCCTACTTCGTTCTTAATTGTTCTCATTATTCTGTTTTCCTCCTTGGGTCCTGAATAAATTTATAAGATGTTAATGAGCTCATCAAGACGGCTTCCGATCAATGTTTTGTGCCTGCCTCATTACCTGAAGTTCTAACGAATAATCCCCGGACGCTTATTGGATGCCGAAAGCAACTGGAATATAAGCGTGCATGGATGTATGAGTGCGCAGCACATCTTTAGTGTTAAAACGGATTAATACCTCTTTCTAACTATATTTTTCTTTTGTTAATATAGTTTAAGGGTATACTATAAACCAAATTAACTTAAAAGTCATCTGAATGATCTTTCTGGTTCTTTAAAGAGAATAATATTCTGTTATAGGAATTTAGTAATGACTCTTTGTGTGTTCGTTTAGACAAATGTAATAGTTTCAATTTAAATCTTCAAATGATTTTGCTGTACGACAAGCTTTTGCAAAAAACTGGAATGATATTTCTTTGACTTCATTAAGCTTTTGTTTTTATTATTAGCTCAAAGGCGCGTTAGACCCAAAGGGCCATTAGTCTCAAAACGGAATTTTGCCTCGTTTCACTTTCTGTGTTGGTTTACTTTTCAAACTCTTGCCACCAAATATTATCGCCATGTATTATATTTAAAGAAACTAAATAATGAAGAATTTGCATAGATGTTTCTTGCACTGTGAAAAAATAACGGTACCTAGAGCCATCAAATTTTGAATAACGTAGTCCTCCAATCGAACATGGGCACTTAAAAGCCCGAATTTTGAATTTCGAATTTGTTTTATTATCTTATGAGGTCCAACTCTTTAAATCTAAATTTCTAACTCCGAACCCCACGAACACTTAACAAGCGAATAATCGCTTAAGTGTGAACAGAACACGTAAGACTTGAGAACGGTTTAAAACCCTTTATTATTCAGTATATTTACAATCAGTTCCAACTTGGAACTTTACAATAAAGCCGCCACTCGGGCTTGAACTTAAATACTAATAATGTGAACTAAAACTAGCTTAACTAAAGCTCTTAAATTATATAGTCGAAGCTATCAAAATCTAACTAGTTGGCCTCTAAGTATTAATGAAATCGGCGAAGCCTAGCAAGGGCCTAAGATATGGCCGAGCGACCGATATGGCTATATTAAATAGTACTCATTCTCATTTGCATTATCTGCGTTTCTAAATTCCCATTCTGGCAGGAAATTGTAAGCTGAAATTGGAATAAGATAGTGTTGCGTTATACGGGTTCGTGGATTTGAGAGTATCCGATGAAAACACGATGCAGAACAATAAAAAGCACAATTTATTTACAGGAATCACTATTTACAGCACAGTTCCAAAATTACCTTTAAAAGCGTCGAAAATCTACAATAAATACGCTGAAACAATCAGCAACACAGCTTCAGGCTGTAACTGTAAAGGTAGCTTCACGGCAACACTAAACTTATAATAAACACCGTGGAACAATCACCAATACACTGTCAAGCTATACTGTAAAGGTAGCTTCACGGCAAAGCACTATCTCGATCGCTTTCCGTTCACAAAACTCTCGCGTAGCTGACCACTCACAGTAGCAGCTTCCCGATTCTCAACCATGGGATATCGCCAATTTGGTCGCCAAATGGGCGATAAAGTCGCCGATCTGGCAACCCTCCCATACACTATTTTATGGCAACCCTCCCATACATATTTTATGGCAACCCTAGTGCTATGCCGAAAGCTTACATACAGGCGCAACCGCCGAATTTTTCGCAACAATAGGAAAGGTACAAAACTTAAAATAACTGTTAATTAACATAAGGTAAACCTTAGAATCTATTTCAAATTTTTTCAGACATTAACAAACTCAACGATTTTAAAGCGAGCAATGGTAACACTGTACGAAAAACAAACCATTTTTATCTCCAGCGTGCAAGACTGTGTATCGGAAATTCTAAAGGTATGCTATTTTTAAATATTTTGTGATATTACTGTTGAATGGAATTTTATGTGGTTTAAGTGCGAAGAACATGATATTTAATAAATATAGGTAAAATATAAAGCCTTAGAAAACGCCCTTTTGGGCTTAATCTGAAAGCTTTCAGAGTTTTTTATTATTATTTTTTTAATGTTAAAAATGTATTTACATTTATACTATTCTGTCATCTTCTCATTATTCATACTTATTTGATCCCGGATTCTTACTTAGGCGATTGTATAAATAAAAAATGAAATACAGAATGAAAGAATGTGGATGGAAGGTGGTTATTGGAAGAGAAATACACTAATGTATATAATATTTAAAATTAGGAAAAATAGCAATTATAGGTTGGCGTACATTTTATATAGAAAACTCTATCGCTTTCAACTAATTCTTCCCAATGTTTTAAAAACTAATAGGGAAGATCGAAGACAGCATTCTTACAAGATAACCTTTTTCTAATTATAGCTTTCTTCATATACAAGTGCATAACAATTTAAATTTCTCATATTTCATTTAAAAAATGGCCGAAACAGTAGTATTTCGTAAGCCTAAACTTTAACCTTGCTTGCCAAATGTGATACAATATCTGAACTGTGTTTGCTGTAGCACTAGTAACCTTATTTGATTAATTTAAAATGCGACCAGTCTCGTTTGAAAAATATTTGATTATGTAATATTTTTAAAACATTTATAGAAAGAGTTGCAATGATGCTAACACAGATCTAAAAGCGGCTTATACCTTTCTTAATATTATTTTACTTTTAGCCTGAAAATACGTTAGTCCGAATTCTTATTAGGATTAACGTAACACGAAATGGAATTTTGCGTCCTCCACTATAAACGGTTTTTATCACTTTTCAAATTGTTGCTACCAAATATTAGAGCCTGTATTGTATTTAAAGAAACTAAATAATGAAGAATTTGTATGAATCGCGTTGTAAAACAACGGTATTACAGCCATCATATTTTAAATACCTTAGTCGTTCACCCAACTATGGACACCTGGAAGCACGAATTATGACTTTCGAATTTGTTTTATTGTGTATTTCATATTTTGTAAAACTTTAACGAATATTCGATTAACAAATTCTACTATTTCAAAACGAGCAGTGGCAACACCGTACCGAATAAAATTTGCACGAAGTTTCACTTTTGAATTTGTTTTATTGTGTATTTCATATTTTGTAAAACTTTAACGAAGCTTCGATTAACAAATTCTACGATTTCAAAACGAGCAATGGTAATACCGTGCCGAATAAAATTTGCACGAAGTTTGACTTTCAAATCTGTTTTATTATGTATTTCATATTTTGTAAAACTTTAACGAATCTTCGATTAGCAAATTCTACTATTTCAAAACGAGCAGTGGCAACACCGTACCGAATAAAATTTGCACGAAGTTTGACTTTCAAATTTGTTTTATTGTATTATTTCATATTTTGTGAAACTTTAATGAATCTTCGGTTAACAAACTCAAACGATTTCAAAACAAGCAATGGCAACACTTTACGGAATAAAATTTTTATCTCTAGCGCACGGAACTGTATATCGGAAATTCTAAAGATATGCGTTTTTAAATAAATATTTTGCGATTTTTCTGTTGAATTGAATTTCATGTGGCGTATCATTATCGTCTGCCTGCGAACTAATAGGTACGTCTGATATATTTTTTTCAATGCATTTTGATTGCGAAAAGATCTCTAGAAATGTTTCATTATTTCCCTTTTCCCTTATTAATCCAGTATTTTTAGTAATAATTTCGTCATCTTTCGTTGGAAGCATTTAAAATAATTTCAGTGTGTCGGAAATAAGGTAGTAAAGCATAATTCATTCTACTTTTAAAAACCAAACGACTTCTTATTTTTTTATTTTGTAATGTCTTAATTAAGTAAATTAAAAGTTCTTATGTCTTAGTTCTTGCTTTCCTTTGACCACCATTCCCATAAATGAAGAACACAGTTTTAACAGAATAAATTTATATTTTGCCTTTTATAATAACACATTTATTTGTATATTTCCAAAGCAGAAGATTATTTCATTCAGCGCACATATCTGTCTCAGATCAAACACTGCGCGTTAAAATAAACATTTGGTTTTTGTCCACCAACTATCGAAAATTATTAGTCTGAAAAAAACTCCTAAAAATATTTATGGAATAATTCCATGATACAACGCGCGATCTTTACTATTTTCGCGGAGAGAAGTCGTGTCAGAAATGATTATAATACTATCTGACACAGGTAAGCTTATTATGTTATTTCACATCAGGTTTTTGGCATTGAATGTTGAAAATTAAAAAAACAAGACTTACACAAACATAATTTTGTTATCCGCCTCGCTTTGTTTTAGCCCAACAGGGACGTTAGTCTCGAATGGGATATTAGTCTAGAAACAGCATTTTTGCCTCACTACAAATATCACTTTCCAAATTGTTGCTACCAAATATTATCGCCCTGTGTTATATTTAAAGAAATTAAATAATGATATATCTACATTAATGTCTGTACATGCCAAGCATTGTGAAGAAAAAGTACCTGAAGCCATCATACTTTGGATAATATAGTCCTCCACCCGAACATGGCACCTGGAAGCCCAAAATTTGAATTTCGAATTTATTTTATTACCTATTTCATATTTTGTCAAACTTTAACACATTTTTGATTAAAAAGTCCAAAGATTTCAAAACGAGCAGTGGCAACACTGTACGAACTAAAACATTGTTATCTCGAGTGCGGGAGACTGTTTATCACAAATTCTAAAGATATGCTGTTTTAAATATTTTGTGATTTGTTACTGAATCGAATTTTACGTATCGTAAGCGCCAAGAATGTGATATGTAATGAGTAAAGTAAATACACAAAACGTTAATAATAAAAAAAGACAAAAAAAGTTTTGTAAAGCCATCTTAGTAAGAAAACTGGACGTTGATATGATGAACTAAACAGAAACAAGTGAATAAAGCAGAACAATGTATGCCGACACTTAACGCTGCATCTAGTATTCTTAACGCGTCTAGAATTCTTAACGCTGCTTTTAAAAGTTTTGTAATTTTGCTGTTGAATTTTACATGGCGTAAGTACGAAGAAAATGATGCTTGATAATAAAGCTAAAAAGACAAAAATTAAATGGATTAGTAGGAGTTGTAAAAGCGCAATAAAGCAGACATTCTTTACTTGCAACATTAATACTGCGTAATAATTTTACATAGTAAAATTTCATAAATTTTTTCCCTTAAAATTTATACTTTTTATTATAAATTTTCTGAAAATAAAACACATAGTTTTATGAAAGTAATTTCAAACTTTAAGCGGGAAGGAAACATGTCAGAATCTCAGTATAAAGTTTAGAATTCTATATGATACTTGTCGAATGATAATTATAATTAGAGTAACCGGAATTATAATTTTAAGAGGATTAGAGGAAATTAAAAAATGGTAAGATCTGTAAGTTAAAAAATCAAAGCTATGAATAAAGTTGTACTAATAATATATCTGTTCTGATACGTTTATTGCATTTTTAATACTTTTTTTCGTTCATTTAAGAGCTCTACATTTTAAGAATTTTTTGTGAAACCCCCCCATAAGAGTTTGTAAAAGCGAGATTGCATTGTAACTGTATTTCTGTTAATTTTTACTTCCTTGTGCGAAGTAAAGGAAGTATTGTCATCACGAAAAATTCCGGATACCATATTTCAACGAAAATATCCATTTTGACCGGTATCGAACGCAATGTAACGATGTTTTTGCAAGACATCTGTACGTAAGGACAGAATAAAGCACTCTATTTCCCGAAACGAATTATAAAACAGATTTAAAAGGGATTCATAAGAGATTTTTTCGTGGCATCCGTACGTACGTATGTATGTATGTATCTCGCATAACTCAAAAACGAGTAGCCTCAGAACGTTGAAATTTTGTATATAGAACTGCTATAACATGTAGATGTGCACCTCCTATTTTGGTTGCCATCAGCCGCACTAAAAGTATATAAATACTCTCTGTTACTCAGCTCACTCTGTTACTCAGCTCAGTTTTTTTATTCTTACATGTAGGTAAATTGCGCATTTTTTGCTTTAAAAATGATTGAATTATGTTGTTCTTATCTTCCGGTTAAGTTTTTTACGTCTTTAGTAAATCTGCATGCAATATCTGTAGAATTATGAACAATTTAAGAGTTGTTTAAGTGCGATTAAACCTAATTATTTTTACGAAAGCAGCCATATTTGTTTACATTTGAAACTTAACAGAAAAGTTGATTTGTTTCCAATCTAGAGAAACTAAGCTTCGCAACAACAAAGATAACACATTCTTTTATTATTGCTAATTAAATCATGCTTAATCCATTCTGGAATTATCATTTAGGTTATTAAATTATCGAATATATTGACTCAGCGTAGCGTCCAGAATAAATTAAGTCGGTTTATACGCTTTCAGTGTCTTTTTGCCGATTGAGAACAAAGTAAACTTTCAGTTTTGTGCATCAAAAAATCTGCTTTCTTGCCTGTTGGCCTAATTGTTTCTTTTTGCGTAGAAATTGCAATTTTAATTTTAAAAATTGTTTTAACTGTGTTTAGTGTTTTATGCTTTTCTATAATTTTTAATTTTCAATGTAGATATTTTGAGGTTTTATGTGTTTTTGCCTTGTCGCGAAGTGAGAACTGAATTATTTGAATGAGAAATATGCCTCTAATGAAATTCGGGGAAGTAGGTTTAAATGAAAGGCAGGGAAAAATGAGTATAATTTAATATTCCGTACAAGGAGGTCATGTAGTATACGCATCAGATTATTTTATATATATGATACCATCCGATATAAAGAAAATCATTTGCAGTGTATTCGATAATACTGCAAAATTTGACTAACTTTCCACTGTGATGTAAAGTAATGAAACTACATGAAAGTTCGATTGAGTTACATGTTTCAATACTTGTATTTATCTGTAAATCTACTGCTCATACGATATGGCTGAATATTGTTCAGTTGCACTGGGGTAGAAAAAATTCTTTTGAGTGAATCATGTTTTTATTCTCGTTTATTACGGTTAATTGAAAGCAGCGAATGAATGAAACTGGATCCAGATACAGCCAACAAAAGCATAGACGGAAGGAAGGAATTAACAAAGATTGGTGAAACTTACAGCCCAACAAAAGCTGTATTTCGATAAAAGGATGTATCTGGTTCTTTCTAAGGAAAAATTCAATCCAGTAATCTGAAACGTACACTGGGAATACTATTGGAAGCCTTGTGATAAGATTACCCAATCATCTATTGGAGACAAAGGCATAAAAAAGTATGAAAAAAAAGAGCAAGACGTCGAAAACAAGTAGTAAAAAAATTCCGTTCACAATCGATAATCCTGAAAGAATAAAAAAGAACTATACAAGTTTTTCTTTTTGTATCTGCGCGGTTTAAAATTCGAGAATTGTGTATTTATTTTTAGTAGCCTTTTATACTTCTTTCTCGAAGCATTTCTTTTTTGTGGCTTGGAACAAATTTATGCATTGTTTATTCTCAGCTATTTTTAATCATATCCTTTAAAAAATCAATTTTTGTTTTCTTTTTTCCCCTTGTTTTGCAAGAAATCTTTTCAAAACCTCTCAGCGTAGTTATTGAACAAAAGCTCCAAAGAACAAGAGATAAAGTTCTGTGAAAATGAAAAGGGATCAAATGGCCATTTTTGTAATGTTTTGTTGAGCATAAAAATTTCGAAGATTATAGTCCACCGTAATTCTGCTATTCAAATTCGTTTTTAAAAGGAGCATTGAAATCAATTTCATTCTATCATTTTGTGTTACATAGATATGCAGGTCTTAGTGTAAACTAGAAATCCATATTTTATATTTTAATATCGATTATTTTGCATAAGAACTATTATCTACAGTTAGATTAGGCTTAGCAAATAAAAATAAATAGAACTCTTTATTTTAATGTATTTCCGTTTCTGTCGTCATAACATTATTTTATGATACTGCCATTATTGCCAAGTTTTGAGGTGTTGCCATTCTACATTCTGTAAGATTTTTATCTCAACCATACGTTAATTACGTTAAAAGAATAAAATAATTTATTTTTCAAATCAAAATAATGCAGCTTAAGAAACTGGATAATTTAAAAGCAGTACATTTATTTAATGATTTAATAATTTTAATACAATAGATAATTTTAGTGTAACAAACATCTTAGATGAATATTTTCAAAACTTTCAGATCGTTACGGTACTTTGCTTTACGCCATCATAGGCTATAACTCTATTTTTCTTTTGGCAGTGTTGCCATTGTGTGAAACTTAAAAATATTTAATTTTGTCATCCATGCGTTTCGTACGTAATTAATCAGCTCTCAAACTGTTACAGTTCAACGAAACGTAAGATTTTTAATTTATATGTCTAATTTAGTCAGTCTGTAACTGCTTAACAAAGTAAGCGGTTTTAAACCCCTCCATTAGGCGTATTTTTGTTATTAATAATATATCTAATTAATATTAACTAATATGCATTATTGTGATTAAATTAATAAAAGATGTCTTAATGCCATGTATTACGTTCTTGGTACAGAACCGTCTGGTTTTATTAGTTCCAAAGGTTTTTATAAACAAATCGTGACATTTTTTCTTAAAATCAGTTCTAAAATATCAGCTCGTGGAACTTACCAGGCATGGAAAATATAATACATTACACCTACAGTAAAATGTCTGTAAGAATAGAGAATTTTGCTAAACATTTTCTAAAGCGAAAAACGAGGAAATGCTTTCCCTCAATAAACGTTAATATCGAGGATTGCGCAAAGCACAGTCTCCGCAATTCTCTGTTGTTTTTTTAAGCGAAAACAGATCGCTGTGTACGTCGGAAGAACAACAGCGCAAAGAAATTACAGAAAGATCTGAAGAAGAATGTAAGTGTTTTATTTCCTTAATGTATCATGAAATCCTTATTTAATAGTTCAAATTTGTATTTTAAATTGCTGAAGTATATTTTCTTTTCATATATTGATAATGTCTACCGACTTATGATAAATAGCGAGAGTTTGGAAATCTTTCTAAAAAAAATCACTTGCACCCAATTAGTAACTTTTACCTTTCATCTTTAAATAATTGCCAAATATTCGCAAAGCGGTTGCGTTAATGCGTAAAATACCTCATCAATTAACTATATTAATAAAAAAATCAAATTCACTTAGTTAAGCACGTTTCCTTTTACTAATAAATTAAACGTTTCAGTATGCCACTAATTTTTTTCTTTTTCGGTATCCTGAAAGATCTCCTGAATAAACATCGGTTAAATTTTTAGGATGACAAAAACGCAATGTAGATTTTATGCAGCAAATAACAACTTCTACCGGGACTAGTATATGTTAACATAGTTCTTCAACGCAGGAAACTTCGTTAAATATTCTTTCAAAGCATAATACGAACAACAATCATGGCTTATAACCGCAGGAAGAGCCTCATTTCTAAGGTCTAATTTTTTGGTAAAAAGTAAATTGTATTCTGAAAGCCTATCACATAATCATTGCGAAAAAAAAATATTATTTTGCAGATGTTTCTAAATGTGATAAATTAAGCTAGAACAAAGCATTAATCTTTTTCCTGAATGCTTCTCTACTTAAAGTCGCCAAATCTTGGTGGTGAAGAATCATCATCCACCACCTTTTTTTTAGTTCGGGAGCCATAGTAGAATTATAAGGTTCTCCCTTTAAAAAAGGGGGAGTATGTAAGATATTTTCTCCCTCCTTTCTTTTCGTGGTGTAACGGTTAGTACACTCGGAGCGTATTCGAGAGGCCCAGGTTCGAGTCCCGTCGAAGGCATTGCTCATTTTTCACATCTCCTGCTTCTAAAATAAGCTAATAATACTACAGTGGCGCCCGAACTAAAGAAAAGAATAGTGGATGCTGATTCTTCATCACCGGGATTTGGCGATTGGATCCCCATATCCGCAGTAGCCGTTTAAAAGGGGGAGTATATAAGGTATTTTTTTCCTGCTTTCTCTATGCCTTCGTGGTGTAACAGTAGCTTATTCGGAACGTATTCGAGAGGTCCAGGGTCGCGTCCTGGTGAAGGTATTCCTCATTTTTCACTTTTCCAGTATAAAAAGGAAACCTAATGACTCTACAAGTTAATTAAATCTCTTTCTAGAAATCTTTGAATAAAATTTATATCGCAATATACGTTAACTAGGTCCAATTGTAAATTTTCTGGGACGTTAGTCTCGCTCGTTTATTGTAATGCAAATAATGAAAAATGGGTCACCAAATCATTAAAATCCTAAACGTTTTCTTCAAATTCTCGTCATAATTTACTCGACATTTATTCACAGGCCGTGAAAAATTGCTTTTGACCACTGCTTTGGGGCGTCGCCCCTTGCTTATGTTTTAGGAAGTGGGCACAATGTTTTTCAACAAAACATTAAATTTTCATTTAACACTTTTTTTAGTTATCTAATTCTCTGTATAAAAATATAAGCGTTTTGTATCCGCCTACTTGTGTCTCGATGTACTCACTCATATGCTGGGTGCGTATTAAACCCAACGAATATTTATTAGCGTCTTGGTCAATGATTAAAATTGAAAGTTCAAATTAGGGTATCCAATGTATTCATAACACCATCATAAATTCGAAAAATTCGAAGACGGAAATTCCCTATGTTACGCATTAATTTCAATAAACTTCTACTTTTATTGGCGCTAATTCGTAATTATAGATCCTTTGTCGGCAATATATCGAATTTAAGATCTTTAATTTCGCCTCGGATTTTAAAATACGACTAGCTTTTCCCTCGTGAGGGATTATTCTTAGATACTGTTTCGAAGATGAGAACTTTAAAGTATTACAGGATCAAAGAAAGTTTCATATTCTACTATTTCTTTAAATGAATTCTATGAAGACGGGAAGAAATTATATGGCACCAGAATTCCATTTTTTGTTATAATTCTTTTTCTCCTTTTGGTCTTAAAATCTCGAGGCTGAATGAATCACAGCCGTTGTGATATTTGGCATTGCTGAATATTGACAGTTTCTAGTTTCTGCTTGTTATCGTCGTTCTGAAAGTGGACGCTGCTTTTATGTAAAAAGAGGAACGAAGTACAGGATTATTGCAAAATATAAGTCCGGTAATTTATAAAGATCATGAAAACATCGCTGCCCGGACAGTATAGTGGTTAGGGGAGCCTACTGAGGTACCGAAGGGCCAGGGTTCGAATCCTGGAGAAGGTATGAATGTTTGTAAATTAATAGTGTCTTTGCAGCATGGGGGCATTCTGAATATATGGCGAGCAGAAAGTCCTCTTGTGTGGAGTGGTGGTAGGAGGGGAGAGGGTGGGAGACCCTCGCCCCTCCCCCTCCGGGGTGCTGTCCCTAAAAACTGTGGTGAAAGTAGAAGTCCATCTTCCTTGTGGCTCTTGCAACCATTCTTTCATGAGATTCATGGACAAGACAACACTATGAACAGCATCACGAAATGTATCGAATTTAAATTCACAAAATCATACTTAAAATTGATAAGCGTGGCAATATGAATTTTGTTTTTCTTCAATTTGTACGTAGGTAGCCATCATGAAATACTTTGTAAGAAGTTACGTAGGTAGTGAGAGACATACATACTGATGTGCGTACTTTTGCGGTGTAAGAGGTTTGCTCATTTAAATAGCAATGGAAGATCCGTGGCTCATATACTGATGACAGTACAATTGACATTTTACATTTCTTACTCTAAAAATCCTCATGATTTCCTCATCCGTGCGGATACCTTCGATAGAGGTATCACCAAGATAGCTAATTTCTGGACGGAATAATTTACTCTCGAAGAACTGAGCTTTAAATTTGCATCTCTGAGTACCTGTACTAAAGGTATTTCTCCCGCCTTCTTCACATGCCTTCGTGATGTAGTGGTCAGCACGCTGGGCGCGTATTCCAGAGGTCCATGGTTCGCGTCCTGGCGAGGGCATGGCTCATTTGTCTATTCTCCTGCTTCAAAAATACTTAATGCCGCTACACTGGCGCCAGAACTAAAAAAGGGAATAGATGATGATTCTTTACCACCTGGATTTGGCAATTGTATCCCCTGAACCCCAGTCGCCTTTTAAAAGAGGGAGTATATGAGGCATTTCTCTCGCCTTCTCCGTATACCTTCGTGATGTAGTGGTCAGCACATTGGGCGCGTATTCCAGAAGTCTCGGCGAGGGCATTGTTCATTTGTCTAGTCTCCTGCTTCAAAAATGCCTAATGTCTCTACAGTACGACTTTCTCAAAATTTTCCAAATTGTCGACGAAAGTGCGTCCTATAATAATAATGTCGTTGAAAAACACGAGCCATACTTGACATGAGAATCCTTTCATAACTGTTTCCATTCGACGACTAAATGTCGCTGTAGAGTTGCACAGTCCAAAAAGCATTGCGTCCTTGACAAAGTCCTTGACATGTGGTAAATGGAGT
This sequence comes from Stegodyphus mimosarum, assembly GCA_000611955.2. Taxonomy (NCBI): domain Eukaryota; kingdom Metazoa; phylum Arthropoda; class Arachnida; order Araneae; family Eresidae; genus Stegodyphus; species Stegodyphus mimosarum. Next base: position 372,088 of record KK119481.1, read on the forward strand.
ATTCTTCCTTTCTTTAGGATCTATGTCCACTTCCCAGTAGCCGTTATCCAAATCCGAAATGGAAGACCATTTGTTTCTTGGTTACATGTCTCTGCCGTTGATTTGAAACCGTTGATTGAAAGATAATAGTGTGCCATCATAATATCGTTAGACGTTTGTAATAAACACAAAATCGTTTGGAGCCGGCTTTCTTCCGAACTAAGACAATAGGTAATACCCAAAGATTAAACGTTGACTGGATAATCTCAGTTTCCGCCTCTCCTTCAGAAGTTCTCTAATTTACTTTTGTTTTGCGAAAGGAAAACGCCGAGAAATTTGCATAGTAGGTGAGTAGTTTCCAGTTTCCATCCGATGTTGCGTTACATTCGTGCAAGCGACGTCACTAAAACAGGTTGAGAAGACATCTTTAAGTTATTCTATTAAATGACTTGCAGCTTGATGTTGTTTAGCATTTAATTCTATGTTTTCAGCTAAATCGTTTAATTTAGATGAATTCTCTTTCTGTTCAACGGAACTTCGTACGATGCTTGTCACAGGAGAAGATGCAGAAATTTCCTCTTCTTTCATGAAAGTGCGTGGCCTGTCACTTATGTTTGCCAACCCGACCGACACATTTCCTTTGTCTAAGAGAGCAGCGGCAATTAAATGTCCTTTCGAATGTGTAGTTTCTTTCGGGAATCAGTACAGCTTCTCGTGAGTTTTTTTTCATTGCCCCAGTGATGATGCATTGCATTCTTGTAGAATCGCATTATACTATGAGCAATTATATTGTAGCAGCATTTCAATTTCAACCAATCCAAACATCGGTATTTCTTAATTAGGGGTACAAAATTTATTACTTTTAACATCTAAACAAAATCCATATTTCTTCAAAAATTCCGAAGATGCACTGATCGGTTATATCTGCTACAGACCCTGGGCCAGTACCTCGAGGTGCTGTCTCTCAAAATTGGGGGCGGAACTGAGCTAATGTCGGGTTGTTACCTATATGGTGTTCAAGGCCCTTGCCAACGACAGGCTCATATGACTGTTTGCCACAATGAATGTTGTGGACTTGTAATGAAATTTTCCAGACAAGGTAGATTGGTAATAAAAACAACAATGTATTGGAGAAATGGGAGCCGATTAATAAAATTCTTCTACACTGAAAGTCGCACTCAACTACGTTCTCAGTGAGTCTAATTTCTGTTTCCTGGCAGGGATGCCCTCAATTCATAATACAAACCATTTGCACTAGATTTGCTCTTATATTCAGTTACAAGTAAATAGGAGCAAAGTATATTATTGGCTAAAGTTTTATGGTAGCCAGTAACTCTATCCTTTTAAATAATCAGTGTTGAATAACTTTCTCAAGGCAATTTGAAATCAGAATTAGCTTGAGAATTAGTTTGCGTAGCTGGAAACTGGTCTGTTTCTTTCAGTTAATGACTTGTCGCGAGGCGCTTGTTTACCTTAATAGCTACTCCAATAGAACAACGAAAGTTCGAAAATCAAAGATTTTCAATAGGTGAGTAATACTTACCATATTGTGTTGTGGTAAATTGTCCTTGACCCTTGAATTGTTGTATCAAAAAGGCATAGTGTAGGGTTTTCCTTAGTTCAAATAACCAATTATGCAAATTTTTGTTATCTTTCCTGAATTTCTCAACTTCCCTGCGCATTTCCTCGCCAGGATGCTAATTTAAAGTTAAGTGAATTGAGTATTTAAACGAGTGAATCTTGGAGTTTTTTCAGAGCGTGTTTTCGGTAGCCAGCACGTCTCGTTTCTGAACTTGCTGTTACACAGAGTTGCTGATACGCCCTTTTCGGCCATTTAAATAATTATTACGCCTGGTAGGTTGTCGAGTCAACCTAATTAGCTGTAGCTTAAAGTTCTAATGCGGCACTACTCTTTTTAGACTTGAATTGATTTGTGTAACAACGCTTAAGTTCCAACGAATTTGTCGGTGTTATTTTAAAGCACTAATTATGTGCCTTTTTGTTCATAGTTGAAAATAATAAAGGGTTATTTTCACCCTTTTGGTATTATTTCACGCTTGTGCGAGAAGTCGCCAGGTTCATTAGTAGGATCTAGATTAGTTTATGTGGCCTAAGAGAGTTAGATCCTATAACAGTTCCTAAGACATTTAATTTACTGAAACGGATGGTTGTCGCTATTCTTGTAGAAGTTATGCACAAATGTTAAAATGTCATTTTCAATACGTTTGATAGTCATATGTCGATTGTTTTGAAGAGTTTGCTAAAGATTCCTGTTAGTCTTGAAGCCGTCTCCTAAATATGTAAAACACACACTAAAATACTATCTAGGCGGTGAAGTGGTTGATGACACTAACTACCATAACGAAAGGCCCGGGTTCAAATGCCGGAGAAGGCATGGATGTTTGTAAATGTATGGTATCTGTACGCATGGGGGCACGCAAAATATATGTCTAGCTGAAACTTCTCTCAAGAGGTTGGGGTAGGGGAAGAGGGATGGTAGATGTTTGTACCAGTCCTCCGGAGTGCCCTCCTTCAAAAATGTGGCGGAACTGAGTAAAGTTAGACTGTCACCTGTATGGCGTGATAAGGTCGCATAGAGGTTCTTTGTGTAGGCTGAATGATTTGCGGATATTGGTACCTCTTACAGACCACAATAGAAATCCTGTTGTCACTAGGAGCATTTGTTAATGATTCCGGTTGCAGCTTCCAAGGGGCAAAGGGATGAGAAGTCTTTTCATCAAGGTCAGAATGTGGGCATATTAATTATGGGAGTGAAGGAATCTTCCAGGAAGGAGTTCTGCTAAGGAACGACACTGGGAGACAGAAAAGTTTGGAGCAGCGAGAGGGGAAGGTGTTTTTCTCCTGGACTTCCTTGCTGGAGCGGTGGGCATGCTGGCCCACTCCTCGTGTATGTTGTTAGAAGCGATAGGGTATTTTCCTGTTTACAAATATCTGAATTTACGGGACTGAATGTGTCAAAATCCCACATTGTCATGCATTGCGAATGTTAATATTTTTATCTTATTAAAATTCATATTATTGTTAGGACTTGTGTTAGAAGTTCATTAGAACACTGTATCATGAGCGGGGTTTTTTGTAGCGGTTTGGGACACTACACTACAGTGGTGCTTAACAACAACACACATTAAAATAGGAATGTATTGCTTGAAATCAGAAAAAGCTAAACTGTATTGTTTGAAATCAGAAAAAGCTGAACTGTTTTGTTTGAAATCAGAAAAAACGGAAATGTATTGTTTGAATTCAGAAAAAGTTAAATTGTGTTGCTTGAAATGAAAAAAAGCTGAACTGTATTGTTTGACATCAGAAAAAGCTAAACTGTATTGTTTGAAATCCGAAAAAGCTAAATTGTATTGCTTGAAATCAGAAAAAACGGAAATGTATTGTTTGAAATCAGAAAAAGTTAAATTCTGTTGCTTGAAATCAGAAAAAGCTGAAATGTATTGTTTGAAATCAGAAAAAGCTGAAATGTATTGTTTGAAATCAGAAAAGCTGAACTGTATTGTTTGAAATCAGAAAAAGCTGAACTGTTTTGTTTGAAATCAGAAAAAACGGAAATGTATTGTTTGAAATCAGAAAAAGCTAAACTGTATTGTTTGAAATCAGAAAAAGCTGAACTGTTTTGTTTGAAATCAGAAAAACGGAAATATATTGTTTGAAATCAGAAAAAGCTGAAATGTATTGCTTGAAATCAGAAAAAGCTGAACTGTTTTGTTTGAAATCAGAAAAAACGGAAATGTATTGTTTGAAATCAGAAAAAGTTAAATTGTGTTGCTTGAAATGAAAAAAAGCTGAACTGTATTGTTTGAAATCAGAAAAAGCTAAATTGTATTGCTTGCAATCAGAAAAAGCTAAACTGTATTGTTTGAAATCCGAAGAAGCTAAATTGTATTGCTTGAAATCAGAAAAAACGGAAATGTATTGTTTGAAATCAGAAAAAGTTAAATTCTGTTGCTTGAAATCAGAAAAAGCTGAAATGTATTGTTTGAAATCAGAAAAAGCTGAAATGTATTGTTTGAAATCAGAAAAGCTGAACTGTATTGTTTGAAATCAGAAAAAGCTGAACTGTTTTGTTTGAAATCAGAAAAAACGGAAATGTATTGTTTGAAATCAGAAAAAGCTAAACTGTATTGTTTGAAATCAGAAAAAGCTGAACTGTTTTGTTTGAAATCAGAAAAACGGAAATATATTGTTTGAAATCAGAAAAAGCTGAAATGTATTGCTTGAAATCAGAAAAAGCTGAACTGTTTTGTTTGAAATCAGAAAAAACGGAAATGTATTGTTTGAAATCAGAAAAAGTTAAATTGTGTTGCTTGAAATGAAAAAAAGCTGAACTGTATTGTTTGAAATCAGAAAAAGCTAAATTGTATTGCTTGCAATCAGAAAAAGCTAAACTGTATTGTTTGAAATCCGAAGAAGCTAAATTGTATTGCTTGAAATCAGAAAAAACGGAAATGTATTGTTTGAAATCAGAAAAAGTTAAATTCTGTTGCTTGAAATCAGAAAAAGCTGAAACGTATTGTTTGAAATCAGAAAAAGCTGAAATGTATTGCTTGAAATCAGAAAAGCTGAACTGCATTGTTTGAAATCAGAAAAAGCTAAATTTTATTGCTTGAAATCAGAAAAAGCTGAAAGCTGAAATGTATTGCTTGAAATAAGAAAAAGCTGAATTGTATTGCTTAAAATCAGAAAAAGCTGAATTGTATTGCTTGAAATAAGAAATAGCTGAATTGTATTGCTTGAAATCTGAAAAAGCTGAATTGTATTGCTTGAAATAAGAAAAATCTGAATAATATCGAATTTAATTTATTAATAACCTAATATAATCTTTATTAAACATTGAAATGATTGGTGGTTAGCTTATAACTAATTTGATCGCATCTTGTTGATCTAGGTTGCTGTCTTAAGCATGACGGTAGGGTTTGATAACGGGGGTGGAATAAATGAGAGTCTATTGCATGGTGTTTTTAACTTGGTAAATAAAATAATAATGGCTTTGATGATGGATGGGCATTTGTTCCGCTAGCTAAGAATTTAAAATGGCTTCTTGTGGTCAGGGAAAAATTAATTGTGAGAACTAATATTGCTGATGCTCAAATAGTTGCCTCATTTATCATTCTAATGAATTGTGATCAAAAGTTTATGAGTACGTCTGATTATATTAGTAACTTATTATTACATTACGTATTGATTATATTCTTTTTTTCATAACGGCTTGACGTCGATTAATTTATGTTCTTATACATCAATTAAAAGTAATGCAAATTTTTCATGTTACAAAGACGGTAAGTATAATATCAAAAAGAAGACGAAAAGAATTTCCCATAGCTAGTCGTTCAGTTTGGCAACAGTAATTACTATTTTAGCAAACAAAGTACGTCGAATTTAGAAAATGTGTCTTTAAATCAATTGTTTAGCGTCACTTACACGAAAACAGAATTCTTAAATTCTGGTTTCAAAGAATTCTACTGCTTCATCAACTGCAATGCTAGTAAAAATTGATTTAAAACCAAAGGAAACTGGAATTCAATCAAAGGAAGAACAGATTACCACTTAAAAATGAGGAAAACTATTACTTTAATTGTAATCTCTAACTATTAGTTTTTAAATGATTTAAAACTTATTAACGTCAGCAAACTAATGTTTATTTTTTGAATAGGTTACAGATTCATTACTGTCTCTTAACATCGTATCGATTCTTTCTTGTAGCTTTTTTTTATCTTATGTCTGTAACTATCTCGATAGATTCCCAACCTTCCATTTAGAATGTGAAGCATTATTGACTTCTTTATACAGAATGCCATCTCTTTTGTTTTGCCTAAAACTAGATGCCCTCTTTCCTTGCTTTTTTCTTTTGTGCGCAAGTACATTTACATCATTAACGACTTAGAGATAAGCTTTGAGTATTCTTTATTTTCTTCAAAAACCTTTGTGTCCAGAGCATAACTTTAAAGACCTTTACGAAAGGAAATTTCTTTTTGCTTCGTTGTTCGTTTTCTTTTCAGATGGATCGTCTGCTCTGCTTCTTACATCACGGTTTCTTATTAGAGTAAAAGTAATAGTTGTTTTTCCCCCCTCACCCCGTTTGGACATTATGTAGAACGTTCGATTTGTATAGAACATACAGTTTATTACATTGCTCGGTATACCGCGATTTAGAATATTATACGATTATTGCTTAAAATTACTTGTATATATTGCAATCCAAAACAACTTGTTTTGATACGCAAAACAAATCCGATTATCGTCGAAGAAATTTTATATTTCAAAGAAATCGAGAATTGAAGTGACGTAGAAAAATTTCACAATTTCAAATTAACAACGTTGGAAGCAGCGCATGATAAGAAAATGACTTGATGTTTACAATATAAATTCCATTAAAATTTATAAACATGTTCGACTAAACATTTCATTTTATTAAAAAAAACATATGTTGAACAATTGGTATATAAAAGCTTAGCATTTTCTCCAAATAACTTTATACATGTGACGTGATGTTGATTTACTTATGCTTTCAAAAATTGTCTGTAAGACCTTTTGCGTATTATTTACAGTATTTTGCACGTTTCTGTTTTGTTTATTGCATTTACTTAAATTGTAAAATGGATTATTTACGTAATAAAACAGAATAATATTTTGGATAAAATATCACATTTGCCAACTTCTACAAATTTTTACGAAATTTGTCCTATTTTACGATATTATGCGTAAAGTTTAATTTTTACGAATTTTGCTGTTTTTTGTAAACGCGCCAAAAATGATGCCAGATTGGCGATTTATTGCAAAATCTGAAATTTTAAGACCGTATTTTTGACAGATCATTCGGATACTTTTTAAATTAATTCTTTTTATTTCCTTGTACGAAATAAAGGAAATATTGTAATCCCGAAAATTTTCGGGTAACATATTTCAATGAAAATACCGATTTTGACCACTATCGAATCCATTTGAAGGAGGATTTTACGTGACATCTGTACCTACGAGCAAAATAAAAGATTCTTTTTTTCCAAAACGGATTGTAAAATGGGTTTAAAATGGATCCAGAAGAGACGCCTTCGTGACGTCTGTACGTATGTAACTCGCATAACTCCAAAACCTTAGCGGTAGAACGTTGAAATTTTGCATATGAGATTGCTATAACATTGCCTCGTTTTTTTCGTTGCAGTCAGCCCCACCAAACAACATATGTAAACAAATCTATCTGTCTATTTATCTCTCTCTTTCTCTCTCTCTCTCTCTATATATATATATATGTAATATGTAAGATGTAATATGTCTCTCTCTATATATATGTAAGATATAACAAAATACGATAGTTGCTTCAAAAATAATTGACGATCTCAAAATTAACATTCTAGATTTGGTGCTCCGCCTTTAAATTGATCTATTCTCTCAAATTCGAGATCTTTCTACGTTATGTTATCAGGACTTAGCATTCTGTGTGTATTCTTTGAGAACATGGTAAATTCTGTAAAGGGTTCTTATCCTTACGTTCTAAGTCCTGAACTGGAACAGGGAGCGGAAGGTACGCTATGTTCTGATGTAACTGCTGGGCTGGAGAATAACTGCACGTGAAGGGATTTGAAATCCTCTTTTATTCAAGTACTATTAAATACAAACCTCCCAATTCGGGAGAGATACAGAACGTAACAGACCACACTTTGGTCGAACTTAACAATCAAATAAATTTAAATAAATTAAAAATAGAACTTAAATTAAACGTTGCTTCGCAGAGCAATTCGCGGAAGTTGGCCTCTACCGAAAAGGGTGCGTAGCAAGGTATACTAAATACTACCGCACTTTAATTTATTTTACAAAGCAATCACGTAGTAAGCACTATGGCTTATAAATTTAAACTGCTAGCTGGTCAGGCGAACGTTGAGCAGCGTGACCGTGATCTGAGGCAAAGCTCTCACACACCGAGAGGTTTCTACCTCTGTCTTAAATAGTGCTTGGCTGAACTTCAAAAATTAGCATAAGCTAAAAACGCGCGCTTCTTCTGACAGGAAGTTGAAGCAGAGAGGAGATAGAAAAGATTTAAATTAAAATAAACTTGGTTAGTTTAACTAAAACCTTACAATGTAACTGTACGTGAAAAGGGTAACTGAAACTAATATTAACCAATTATAGCTTGCCTCTGCAATTACATCAAACTTAGTAAATGCCGATGGCGACGAAATCGCTTCGGCCATTGCTAACGTATCGTCTATGCTCTGGTAAAATGATGTCGCCTCCATTAACCTGTGTAAATTGTATATAAGAAATTATCGTAATTGCTATGATTAAAGAATATGCTGTCTACGAGGAATTATTCTAGTGTGCCTGAAAATAAAGATGATAATTGGCTGAATTTAGTTTGGTATCTACTTCTTACTTATGCCCCGATACTCTGCCATTGAGACTGGCAGCTTTTAAAGTACCCGGTTTCATTACTGCGCTTAAAAATTATCACACAAACACACACGCACACACACACACACACACACACACATATATATATATATATATTTATATATTATTTACATATATATATATATATATATTGCCACTCTGTTACCCGGCTCAATAAGCTAAGTTTTTTCTTATATGTTGGCAAATTGTGCATTTTTTGTTTTAAATGTGATTGAATTATGTTGTTCTTAAATTCCGCTTAAGGTGTTTATGCCTTTAGTTAATCTGTATACAATAGTTGTCGAATTATCAACAGCTGAAAAGTGACGCTGCGCCTAACGAGAGTGCCATTTCTTTACATTTGAAACTTTTATTACAGAAGTGAAGTCTGCTGGAGCACCAAACTCAGTATCTTTTTTGCAAGTAGGTCCAAAAGGTGACTTTCAGTTCTGTGCATCCAAAATTTTGGCTTCCTTCCAGGTGGTCGAATTGCTTGTTTTGGGGTAGAAACTGTAATTTTAATAGTAATTCTTTTGTTTTATATAGTAATTCTCTCTCTATCTCTCTCTTTTTGTGTGTGTGTGTATTTGGTGTTTTAGTTTTTTCTATATTGTATAATTTTTAATGAAGATATTTTGAATTTTTATGCGTTTTTGCATTCCCGCGAAGTGAGAACTGAATTCAAAAATATATCTCTAATGAAATTCGAGGAAATGAGGTTAAATGAAGTGCAGCAAAAAATGTGTATAATTTAATAGGCCGTATAAAGAAGTCATGTGGTGTTCATAGCAAATATTTTGTTGTAGTAAGCGTCGCTTAATGTGATCTCCTTTGTCCAGGACTATTTTTATAACATTATCCGAATGACAAGATTAAACGATGAGAAACATACGCTTCCAAATTTGAACGAAATTTCAATAATTTAATATAAACTTATAAATGCTTACTTTCATTGCATTGTAAGGAATATTTTAATTTTATAACAGTTATTTTAATTTAATGCTTCCTTCCTATCTTTTCTAGTTTCAGCTTACAACTTCCTACCAGAATGAGTTTTTAGAATTGCGTTAAATGCAAATGAGAGGGAGAATAATATTTAAGTCAATTTGAACTGAATTCGACAGACGGAGTTAGGATTCCTGAATAGCGTGCGTTTGCCTTTAGGCTACGCCTCTCGAAGTTGTTATTACGCTTGCCCGTAATACGTGCCTTTTGAAAATTCGCTGGCTAATTTAATATTACTAGCCAACTGGTTTAGAATTGGGGTAGCTTCGGCTAAATGTCTTTAGTTAGTCATTAGTTAGTTCTTATTTCTTACATTTTGAGTTTAAGCCCAAGTGGAGGCTTTGTTGTACGCCCAAAGAAAGGGGCAAATTGTTAATCTCATTTTGAGCAAATAAAGGGTAATTAACCCTTCTTGAGTAGTTCACTAGGTTCCTCGTCACTTAATTTAACAGAACAAGTGAGGAACTCTACAGAAGTTTAGTTAAAAAATAAAAGCCTGAAAGGTTTCAGATTTTAAATTACTTTCGAAGGGACGTTTTTCTAACATTTTGTGTGTCACCTTTATTTATTAAATATCATGTTCTTCGCACTTAAGCCATAAAATTCAGTTCAAGAGGAATATCGCAAAATAATTTTAAAATGAGCATATCTTTAGAATTTCCGATACGCAGTCTGGAAATAAAAATGTTTTTCTGTACACTGTTGCCATTGCTCGCTTTGAAATCCTTGAGTTTATTCATCAAAACTCCATTAAGGTATAACGAAATGTGATATCGATAATAAAACAAATACCAATTTGGGCTTCCAGATGCTCATATTCGAGTGGAAACGTTCGATATTCAAAATTAGATGGCTGTAGGTACCGTTGCTTTATTACAATGCGAGAAACATATGTACATTTATGCAGATTCTTCATTATTTAATTTCTTTAAGTATAATACAGGGCGATAATATTTGGTAGTAGCAATCTGAAAAAGTGAAACAATGCTTTTAGTGATCATTGCAAAAGCCCAAAACGAAATTAATAGTTCTTCTGGGCAAATTGCCCCTTTGGACTTAAGAAATCATTAATAGCGGATCGTCTGCAGTTATTATGAGAAATATCATGTATGAACAGTTTAATATTCATCATGTATCTGGAAATTACATGCCTGATGTTATACCCTTAATCATAATATTCAGAGGCTATCTCAGCATTTGTGGGGAAATTCTCCGATTTCATTATCTTTTTGCTCAGAAAGCTTATGGCACAAATAATTTATTCTTCTATCGTAATGATCAAAGAGATGAATTAGCCAAAGAAGCAGCTGCTAATCAAGATGGTACTCAAATCATCATTGCATTGTCTCGTTCAAATTTCCAATACCAACTAAAACACTTACTTCAAAATATTGGCAAGATTTGTGCAATAATGCTTCACAGGGAAGATGCACATGTAATTTAATCCCCTATGTAAGCTTCGCATCTGTGTACTGGAATAATTAAATTACTATATGACAAGTCATGGAGCCATCCCCACATGTTTCTATGTAAGAACTCCGACGTCTGTATGTGTGGGGAAGAGGAAACTCCTGATCATTACACTTTCTTATGCCTCTTACCTGAGGTTAATCCTGTGAATATGTTCAAAAGGATTTCGTTTGTGAACCTTAGAAACTGTAATAATCTGCTCTGACATAATATTTTAAGTATTTTTTTTAAAATTGTATTGGCTTGTTGTCAAAATTATTTTCTGAATTCCCAATTTTTACATTCTCAAATCCCTCACTTCTCAAATTCTTACTTACAGTGTTTTTTGATGTCATTATCAAACGATTTGCCCCCATGGATACCTCTTTAATATTATTAATAGTGTTTATTATAACATTGTGTTCCCAGGGCTTATTATAGTTTTCCCATCATGTTTATCTGTGAGTTTTGTTACCCCAAAACAGATGTTCTGAATTTAAGTTTTGAATTGAAAATTGTATTGAAGTTATATTGTAATCTGTTGATATCATAAATCATTAATTTTTAAAATAGTGGATGCAGGGGTGTACGGGGATATTTAACGATGTACACTGCGAAAATGGGACAATTCCATTATCTTCCGTTCCGTAATCATCTTCAAAGACCCATACTTTACTTTCTTAGCTTACTGAAACATAAAAAATGATATTTATGTTTTATTATCAGTTACGATTTCAGAAATAATGCCGTGACCACCATCTTTATGTAATCGAAGGGTTTCTTTACTCATTTTGACACGCTCCTCTTTTTGGTGATCAGTTAAATTAAGGGAAACCCAACGGCAAATTAGTTTTTCTTCAGCAATTCTTCATGAAAAATTTTATATATGGTGATGGATCGAATGTAAGTTCCATCCGTATCATTTGATAGGTGCAGCGATTATCATCGATTAACATTTTCCGTATGGCAGATACATAATGCGAAATTACTGCTGACAAAGGCCTTCCTCTGTGTCCTTCATCTTGAAGAGAGTTGCGACCTTTGTAAAATTCTGTGCACCATCTGAATACAGTAGCACGAGATGGACCTTCATTTCCAAATGCTAACTGTAGACGTTGAACGCATTTTCTTGAATTAATCCCACTTTAAAAGCGTCGTAAATCATAGCGCGATAATGTTCTAGAGTCAACTTCACTTTGTTTTTCGTTAAAAATTTATTCTACGCTAATCTACTTGCAATTGGTCAATAAAAACATCTTAAAAATACAGTAGAACTCCAGTTATCCGAATCAGTTGGGACTGGACTCCCTTCGGGTAGTTGGATTTTTTTTCGATGAAAGGGTCTACGTACACTTTAATTAATTACTGTATGTACTGTATGTTGAAAATGGGAGAAAAAACTATTTTTAAAGAAAAAGAGGTTCTAATTAATTAAAAACAAAAGACAATACTTTTACGTACATGTTATATAACGTACTGTCCAATACTTACAAGTGCTGAAACTCATTGCTTGATGAACATCTCGATCAAAGTAATCTGTTTGACTCGTTCACTCGTTACGGAGAGACGGGGACGCCCTAACTTTACCATTGTGGTTATACGGGCATGGTCCCACGCCCTCCTCCTGGTTTTTCATATCAGCTCCACCACAGCCAAGGGAGCGGACAAGCCAGTACCAGTACGGTCCCTGTCGAGCCTGATCCCATCCTAGGTACAATACCCGGGTTCTAGTCCTGTGAAGAATAAGGTACAATAGTACCTGATATTTTACCCCCGTGGTTGAGACTGTCTAAGTACAGATCCTAGCCAGTACTTCCCAGGAATTCTCCTGAGTCAACCCCCGGGGGGGAATCTGTTTGACTGTCTTGCGCGACCACTGGAGAATGAGAAGTTGCATATAGTTACACTTCGGTTGACGCTCCATCCACTTCAACGCAAGTTTAAGGCCGGCAAATGCTTCACTAGTTGATGGTCTCGTGTCTGCTTCAACTTCGACATTAAGGTCACCATCTTGTTCGACACTTTCTTCTCTCACACTTCTCTTTGTATAAGTTCATCATCATTTAGAATTTCAAACCCAGGATCTGATGAATGAAACTCCATCCATTCTGCTGTATACTCAGCACTAACTTCTGGCATATTTTTCAAAAAGAATGTTTTAAATTCCTTAATTGACAAGTCATCCTCATCTTCTCCTGTCTCTTCCCTTTCCTTTTCCTGGGCTTCTTTTTCCCTTTTCTCCTTTTTCTTCTCTTCTTCAGTTGATTCTGAAAAATTCTGAAATTCAGAACGTGATGCGGATAGTCAGAGTTGAAATAATTAGAGTTGTACTGTAGTTCATGTATTCAAATCTAACCGTTAATTCTTTTCTGCCACTTATCGTCCGCGCGTATCCAAAACATTCAGAGTTACCTCTGTACTAGAAGACTGACCTGCTTAGTAAAAGAGTTCTTTGTCGTCTTTTGAGACACGACTCCAAGATATGTTCAGCTAATGCAGCTCACCAAGATGGCTTTTAATTTATCCTTTTAAATTTTTCGTTTTTAATTGAAGTTTTAGTTTCCTTTTTAATTGAATCTATAATAGTACTTATTATTATATTAACTGACTTGCTGATCACATTATTATATTGATTATTATATATTAATTATTGATTATTATATTAATCATTAATTATTATATATTAATTATTGATTATTATATATTAATTATCATTGATTATTATATATTAACCGACTTGTTGATCACAATAAGCCACGCACTTTCCATATTTTCGTACAGAAACGGATGAGCCTTCGGTAGTTCGATAGCATTATTCGAATGATAACATAAACCGCGGCCGAATCCGAATAATCACATTAAGAGGCGCCTACGGTACTCCAGAAATAAGTCGCTTACCATTAAGAATCTCGGTCCTCTTATTGTGGGACTCCAACGTTTGCGACTTATCAGCGCCTTGGCGATCTAATTGAAAAAATTTGAGTGAAAAAGTTTGAACCTTTAATGTCGAATTCCATGCTTTTTTTTAATAATCTGGTTACGACATTATTAAAACATAAATATAATATTTATTATTATTATTATTATTTACAAAAATAACATTAAACTGAATTTTTTTATTTCCCTTTGTCATGTTTAAAAATACCTTTACTTTTCATTTTAATGACTTTTAAATACTTTTGAGCCGACCAGACGGTATAGTAGTTAGGGGAGCCGACTGTGATACCGAAGTGTCCGGGTTTGAATCTCCGGCAAGGCATGCATGCAAATTGTCTGTCTCACTTGGTGCCCCGAGGCAAAGGTGTCCTAGCGATTTTTATTTGTATTTAGTATCAACGTTTTCGTCCTTGCTGAGGCTACGTATAAAGCTGAGCAGGGACTGTGGGGTCTGCGTCGCCGATGAAGGGGTCTCTGGAGCTTGGACACACTCACCCCGAAGGGCAGACTCAGGACGGGTGTCCAGTTCTAGCGCACTGTCTGTCTCACTCATAGAGGGCAACGGTTGCCGCCCGTTAGGCACCTCCGCAATAAAATAGCCACCACCTCCGACTTTAGGAGTGGCCTCAGCTGAAAAGGCAAGTGCCTGCAATATCGCAAAATAACTTTAAAATGAGCATCTTTTTAGAATTTCCGATACACAGTTCCGCGTGCTGGAGATAAAAAAGTGTTTTTCCCCTGTGCAGTGTTGCCATTGTTCGCTTTTAAATCGGTGAGTTTGTTCATCAAAAATTCGTTAACGTTTTACAAAATATGAAATAGATAATGAAACAAATTCCAAATTCCAGATGCGCATATTCGGGAGGAAACGTACGTTATTCAAAATTGGATGGCTCTGGGTACCCTTGTTTTATCACATTTGGAGAAATATACATACATCTATGCAGATTCTCCATTATTTAATTTCTTTAAATGAAATACATGGCAATAACGTTTAGTGGCAACAAAAGTGATACAGCTGATAGCCGTTTATATAATCAATGCAAAATCGCAAAGCGAAATCAAGAGTCCTCCAGGGACAAAGCTCCTTAAATACTTTTAATTCAGAAATTGGAACAATATGGTAAACGTTACAAAGCTGGTTCTGAATTACATTAATTTTTCCCATTTTCTTATCATAAATTATGAATTCTGCATGATGAATGATATTTCTCATTATTCGTAATCTACGCTTAAAAATGTTCAGATATGTGCTTATTTTCTCTAAAAATTTAATTTTACTGTTTTTTCCAAAATTATTCTGACTTTTACTGTAATGACGTTGGCATATACGAAATGTATAAAAACGGTTTTTCAAGTTCACGCATAGATATAAACAGTTCGCACATAGATATTTCTCCTATTCGGGCCTATTCGTGTACGTATATTTTCGTGATGTAATGGACACCACACTCGGAGCGTATTCGAGAGGTCCGAGGTTCGAGTCCCGGTTAAGGCATTGCTCATTTTTCATGACTTCTGCTTCAAAAAACTCATGATGATGCATGCATGTAAAGAGCGAAGCTAACACGGAGATATCTCACTACTCCAAATTCATGCTGAACTAACAACTCAGAACTACCCACAACTGAGAGCACATACTCTCTTCGGCATTACATATTTTTCGCCAGTCCGAAAATTGTATAGCATCTCTTGAGATTGCTAGAAGGCATATGAGGCTGGGTACAGTTACTGTTGTGTATGAAATCAGTTACAGTAATTCAATTACAGTGCCTATTATCCTGATATAGGGACCAAAGCAAAATGTCGCCAAATGCTTGCCGAGTTTGAGAACATTTGCTTATAACATTTAGTCGCCAAAACCGTTGCTAGCTATGCTGAAAAAAGTGGCTTGGGACTAGCGTAAGGTGGTCCGCAGGATATTGTAATTTATAAAACTGGCGCCCACTTAAATAGCTTAATAAAGGCTCGTATTCACAGGTATTTTTAAATTTGAAGTAATATTTGTAAAGCTATAAGATTCAATGAATTTATCTTCACAATATGGTCAAAAAAAGCCAAATTAGCAACACCTTCTTGCAACTGATTCAATTTCAGTTCAACAATTTGAAGTTTCATGAAATGGTGATAGAAGAGAAAAAACATTAAAATCTTTCTAGAGATATTATATTTTTCGCAAGATTCACATTTTTATTACTCTTTAAATAGTGAACAAAATTGTGAACTTCAGCTTTCTGAATTTGCTGCATCAATGTTTAATTTTTATTGCCGTTTTTACTTCCTTGTACGAAGTAAAAAGGAAGTATTGTAATCGTGAAAAATCTTGGGTACCATATTTCAACCAAAAGGTTCATTCTGACCGCTATCGAATGGAATTAAACGATGCTTTTGCGTGACATCCGTACGTAAGGACAGAATAAAGGACTCTTTTTCCCACAAAAAAATAGAAAACTGATTTAAAATGCATTCTGAAGAGATTTTTTCGTGGCGTCTGTGCGTACGTACGTACGTATGTATCTCGCAGAACTCAAAAACGAGTTGTCTCAGAACGTTGAAATGATGTATATAGGACTGCTATAACATGTAGACGTGAATCTCGTATTTTGGTTGTAGTCGGCAGCACCAAAAGGATATAAGTATATGTGTATATATATTCTCTCTCTTACTTGGCTCAGTGAACTCAGTTTTCTTATTCTTATAAGTTGGTAAATTGTGCATTTGAAAAATGATTGAATTATGTTGTTCTTATCTTCTGGTTAAGGTTTTTATTCCTTCAGTAAATCTGAATGCAAGATTTGTAGAATTATCAACACTTTCAAAGTTGTTTCAGTGCGGCTAAGCCTAATCATTTTTCCCATGGCAGCCATTATTTGTTCCATTTGAAACTTAAGAGAACAGTGGATTTGTAGCCAATCTAGAGAAACTAAACTTCGCATCAACAAAGACAAGGACTTGTTTTATTCTTGCGAATTATATCTCGCTTAATCCATTCTGGAATTCATTGGAGGAAATAAGTGCTTAAGATTTATTTCGTTAATTTTTAATGTAGATATTTTGAGTTTTCATGTTTTTTTTTGTCTTGTCGAGAAGTGAGAATTGAATTAATTGAATGAGAAGTACCGAATCATCTGCGAAAAACTGTTTCTTTTCTTTTCTTTTTTGTTTGTTTAATTTCTTTTATACATCGTTTTAGATTTATTATAGTATCTGAATAGAACGTGTGGCAACGATTAGATAATTCTTCAGATGATATAATTTTTTGTGCATTCTGAGTTATGAAATGAATGAGATGTAACTCTGTTAAGTGAACCTAGCAACAGAGTGTAAAAAAATGCGTAAAACTTAATATTCCTTTCAAGGAAGTCATGTGTGTACACATCAGAATTTTTGGTACACAGGATATCACCGAGTATCCAATTAATCACTAAGTAATCTTCATATTTTATTAATTGCAGACTTATTTTTTTCCCGATGAAAAATGCAAGGACATTTTCTATGTAAGGAGCACTTGGCGAGAAATGCATAGTTTCTGACATGTATTCCCAAGAAAAAGGCCTAAAAATAATGCGTCGTTACCTTGGGGTTATTTATCAATCAAATCTTATCAGTTGGCCAGGGAGTAGAACACTGAGAATATCAGTGAGCGAGAGAGCTCATCGGGGAAGTTTTTCATTCTATGTAGCTGTTCATCAATGTCCATCCCTCCAAAAAAGACCTTCTGGGCATGAGGAATTATTCTATCACCTTGGGAGTGATACTCATGTGCGGTCACCTGAACAGTCTACCTTCCTGGCTTTCTGTTACGTATCAATCATTTTGCGTTGTGACGTTATTCCACAGAATCTGACTTATAGAGATTGGTATAGCATTCCTTTTATGAATATGCGGTAGGTAATCTTGCTGCAGACAATCATGTTTCCGATATCAAGAAGTTTGTGTTTCTTTAAAAAGTACGATATTCGTTCAGCGCATGAAAATCCGTACATTTAATACTTTATTTCTTAGTGAATCATATTAAAACTGTTTTAATTAAATAGTTAACTGCAATTATATTTTAAATTAACTATTTAATTCTTAAAACTTTAATTGCTGTTTTTTTGCAAATCACAGAAATTAAAATCATCACAAGAACTGTATTTTAACTGAAGTTTGTAACGTATTTCTCCCGCCTTCTTCGCATGCCTTCGTGGTGTAGTGGTCAGCACGCTTGGCGCGTAACCGAGGGTCCGTGGTTCGAGTCCCGGTGAGGGTATTGCTCATATTTCTCATCTCTCCTGCTTTAAAAAAAATAACTTATGTGTTTACAAGTAGCGACCAAACTAAAAAGGTGGTGGATGATGATTCTCCACCACCAGGATTTGGCGATTGGGTCTCAGTCGCCTTTTAAAGGGGGGAGTATATAAAGTATTTCTCCCACCTTCTTCGCATGCCTTCGTGGTGTAGGGGTCAGGACGCGTATTCGAAAGGTCTGTGGTTAGAGTCCCTGCGAGGGCATTGCTAATTTTTCATGACTCCTGCTTCGAAATAACCTAATGACTCTACATTGGCGCCCGAACTAAAACGGTGGTGGATGATAATTCTCCACCACCAGGTTTTGGCGATTGGGTCCCTGAATCCCCAGTCGCCCTTTAAAAGGGTCCCCTGTGGGTTCTTCGCTATCAGCGAAGGTGACGTTCGCACTGAGTTTAATCAGTGAATATTAGAAAATCCCCTCTTTTGATGATAAATTTTAATTCTTTGATGATGTGGAGGTACAGGCTTTATTCTGCCTAAGTACTCCGTAATATGAACGTTCTTGATCCTTTAAAAGGGGGGAGTATATAAGGTATTTCTCCCGCCTTCTTCGCATGCCTTCGTGGTGTAGTGGTCAGCAAGCTCGATGCGTAAACGAGAGGTCAGTGGTTCAATTCCCGGCGAAGGCGTTGCTCATTTGTCATTACTTCTGCTTCCGAAATAACCTAATGACTATACAACTGTATCTGGCCTCATATGCCTTCCAATAATTTTGAGAAGAGCTAGACATTTGTAGACAGGAAGAAAAACTATACGAGACCGGATAGAGCATCTGCTCTCAGTTTTGAGTTGTTAATTCAGTGTGAATTCGGAGTACTGAGATATCTGCCAGTTAGCTTCTCTCTTTAGACACGTTTTGCGTTGAGCTGTGTTTAACGCTCTGCATTACTGTGAAGAGTTGTACGACTGTTTTGGTGGAAAGTTCCATACCCGCGAATTGTCTCTTTGGATAAAATAAATTTTATCAATTTAGTTTAATACATAAGTTTGTTATCGATTTTTAGACTACTTTCTGATAAGCTGTGGTGTTCAAATTTTGTGCACCCCACTGTTTGTATATGTGGTGATTATGTGCAATACAATGTGGTGAATTTTTTTTTCGAAATATGTGATTTAATTTTTTTTAATTTAAAAAGTTCTCCCACCTATATTAGTTTAAGGAACCAACTAAAAATCTTGGAATTTTACTCTTTGCACCACCGAGCAAAGCAAAAAAAAAGTCTTTTAAATGAAATTTGTCTAAAATTTTTTAACAATTTTGAATTTTTTTTAGAATTTTTGAACTGGATTTTTTTGTCTATTTCATGTGTATGATTTTCAAATTTCAACACCTAAAAGTATGTATATCATAAAATTTGGAAATTTTAGTGGATTACAAAACAAACGCTTCGCTCTCTTGGGGAATTTTCGGTTTGCAGCTTACGATGGGTATGGTTACCTTAACAGCTGTTATGCACATGGTCGCCAGAGTGTGGCGATTTCTGAAAATTTGGCACCTTCTACTAAGGTGGTTACGATAATACGTAAGTACCTCTTTCTTTTAATGATATATTGCAGACGTTTACGCAGAAAGGGAAACTATGTTATGGTTCATCTTTAGTGGGATTCAGTTGCAATTTCAAATTTATGATATCATTATACTTCACAGTGTTTTTCTTGCTTCTATACTGATTTCTCTAATACTGAAGTTTTAACCTCTTTCCCCTTGTTAGGAATAATTACCTGGTCGAAGGGTTCCTGTCTTTCTCTGACTCTAATTAAGTTGTTGTCTTTACAATTACGACGTCAAACAATTAAAAATAAAAGTTGTGAAAATGATACACTTCCCCCCCCCGCCGCAAAAAACACACTTAAAGACACAATAATTGACCACTTATCTATAAATTCGATTGGACAAAACTGCACAATAAAATTAGCACATAAAATGTATTAAATAAATAAATTAATGAAAATCACAATAAAACAACAGAAGTACATAAAAATCTAAAATTCAAACCAAACACAAATATCTATAAAAATTTACACCAGTATATCTAAAATCGTAATGATATAAAACTTACCAACAAGGTAACAAAATGAGTCTCAATAATTTTTCTAATTGCCTCTAAAGAATTTATTTATTGATATTTTCCAATGCAGCAAGTTTATTAATAAAGTACTTGCTTGAACTTTCTTGCAGCGGTTTCATTTTTTAGATAATTATTAATCACTGAACAGAAATCCTTATAAATCAGTATTAGCACTTTATTTTGAACCAAAATAGGTTTCATACAAAATGTTTTCAAATAAATTCTTGTACGAACTAAAACATTTTCACTGCATTCCTCCCTCTCCCTTCATCATCTTTTTAAATACAATTTCCCGAGTTATCAATGGGTCATTAACTTTTAGAGTCAAACATTTTGTTTGAAACACAGAACCACAGAACTAGCTTTTGAACAGAACTATTGAATTAAGATTTAATAATCTTAAATACAGAACTATCAAGCTCGTTTGCTCTTAATATCAAATACAGCGATTCTCTTCGAACATTGATTTGTGGTTAAAAATGTGATACTCTTTATAAGAATTTATTTAACCGCCCAGACGTATAGTGGTTAGGGGAACCTACTGAGGTACTGAAGGGCCCGCGTTCGAATCCCGGAAAAGGCATGGATGTTTATAAATGTATATTGTCTTTGCGGCATGAGGGCACTCTAAATATATGGCGAGCCAAACGTCTTCTAGAGAGATTGTTGGTGGAGGAAGAGGAGTAGGAATGTCTCGGACTAGTCCCCCCTGGATGCCCTTCATCAAAATTGGGGATGGAACTGAGCGAAGTCGTTCTACCACCTGTATGGTGCTGCAAGCTCTTGCCAACGACAGATGCAATTTTACTCTCCTTCCGTTGCATTTCGTGGGTTTGTTCTGATATTAGTGTCAGATAACTGAGATAAGTCGCAACACATAACGCAATAACAGAATTTAAGAACATAAAGTTAGAAAAATACATTTGCCACGCATTTTTTTTTATCTGTTGAATTGTAGAATTCTGTTTGGTAACATACGCTAAGTCAAGACTCCTAACTAAGACTGTCACGATATATCGCCAAGTCTTGGAAATTATAACAGAGGTGTACTAAAGTTGTAAAGGAACCATTTCTTAACAACTCAATAAGTTAAAAAAGAAGACACTGCCGCTTGCAAATCAGCCAACATTTGTAGCTTGAACTCAAAGTAGAATTTTAAATTAAAACTAAGTCTTTATTAGCTGAAGCAGAGATATTTAAAGGCGTAAGTTGGCTCGTAATTTATACCGGCGTGACAGCACTATCTGCAAGAATAAGGCCATCCTGTACACAGGAATGCTTATTGTAGAATAACAGCTAGTAACGTGAACTTCAGCAGGCAGAACACGGCTCTGACTAAAATGCTCTTAGACTTTTTCTTAAATACACGCCAGTTAATTTCCATTCTGGCAGAAAACGGAATGGGAGAAGTGACAGTATAGATTCGTAACATAACAAAATATGATGTGTACACCACATGACGTCCTTGTACGGAATATTATATTATATATATATATCATTTCATTTAAACTTATTTCCTCGAATTTCACTAGAGATATATTTCTCATTCAATTAATTCAGTTCTCACTTCGCAGCAAGGCAAAAATACATAAAACTTCAAAATATCTTTATTAAAAATTGAAAATTTAAAAAAATTTAAAACATAAATACAGTTAAAACAATTTAAAGAACAATTTTACAATTAAAATCAGAATTTTTGTGCAAAAACCAGCAATTCGGCCAGCGGGCAGGAAGGCAAATTTTTTGGTGCACAAAACTGAAAGTTTACTTTTGGTCTCACTCGGTAAAAAGACACTGAAGGCGTAGAAACTGACTTTAATGTGTTGTGGAGGCTATGCTGAGTCAATATTTGGGATAATTTAATAACTTAAATGATAATTCCAGGGTGGACTAAGCATGATTTAATTCGCAATAATAAAAGAAGACGTTATTTTTGTTGTTGAGAAGCTTAGTTTCTCTAGATTAGCAACAAATCCACTATTCTGCTATGTTTTAAATGTAAACAAATATAGATGCTACATTTATATACGTTTACTGCAACCGATTGCCACCAAAAAGGAAGGTGCACAACTACATGCTATAGCGGCCCTATGTACAAAATTTCAACGTTCTAGGGCTATTCGTATTTAAGTTATGCGAAATACACACATGCATACATACGTACGTACACTATGTAGGTATGTACAGACGCCACGAAAAAAATCTCTTCGGAATCCATTTTAAATCAGTTTCATAATTTGTTTGGGGGGAGAGTCCTTTATTCTGTCCTTATGTACAGATATCACGTAAAAATGTCGTTAAATTGCATTCGGTCAAAATGAATATTTTCGTTGAAATATGGTACGCGGAAATTTTCGTGATTACAATACTCCCTTTACTTCGTGCAAGAAAATAATTACTGGTTAATTAACATAAATACCTTACAGACTGATATACCTGGATATAGTGCTTTCCTGTTATAATGCTATTTGCTATATCGAGTTTGGACTTTTTTGCTAGTATCATCTAAAACCACGCGTAAATAACGTGCCTCCTGATTAATGCCCCTAGTATAGTAAAAATAATTCTTTAAAAGTTAAAATAACTTCATATGAACAACTGTGTCTTCAAAATATTTAATTTCAATTATCATATTATATTAACAAAAAATAACAAACAAAATATAACAAATAGTACCAGAACATACACAAAAAGTAAATATTTACGGTTGTGTTTTACTCTCTCATTGTGCATGCATATTTTATAAAATTAATTGTTGATGAAAACAATATTTACATTTCAATTTTTCAATTGTTTGTTAATTGTCTATAAAATTAAATTTTTAAATGTGTAATTCCTTTGAAATTCACGCAAAAAATCGTTCAAATGGATTTGGGAGCGGTCAAAATGGCTATTTTCTTAGAAATATGATACCCGAAATCTTTCGCTGCAATACGTTCTTTACTTCGTACAAGGAAGTAAAAAGATACGAATGAAATTTAATAAATGAAATTCAAAATTAAAATCTTGAGCCTTGAGATTCATTTTTTCAAACTAATATGATAAATGTATTTGCTTAACAACTTGCATTTCAATTAACTGTTCAAAATTCAGAAACCGTAAAACATAATTGCATCGAAGCATTTATAAAACGATACCAAAAATTCTTAGATACTTACAGGTGTTTTTTATAATAGGTTATATACATAATTTATCTAGGTCCAGAATTATCAGTGCGATTCGAAAATTTTCAAGAACGTGTAGTAGATTACTTTACTTATAATAATTCTAGTAGATTTCATTGGATACTGAAACAATCTGGCAGTCACAGAGTGAATTTAGTGATTCAGAAGCCACTGAAATTTCAACAATCGCATTCATTTTTTTTGGTGAATCAGTAAACGTAATCTTCCAAAATTTTTTAGTTAAAAAATTCGGAGATTTCTTTAGGATTTGAAAGATTCGAATAGGAAGAAAGCACCGAGATTCGACTTTGGGATATTTAAATTCTGAAGATTCACAGGATCTGATAATTATAATTTAATTCGCATCTAAAGAATTAAATGAATCATTTAAGGATAGAATTTGATCTCAGTGGTCCTTGTGTTAATTATATGGGAAAACTAGATTATGTTTTTATGTAGAATTCAGAAAATATTAACAGATTAATTTTTAACCAATAATCCTTTTTGGAAGAGCTCACATATGAACCAGTTTCCCTTAGAAAGTCTCTTACGAAGACATCCCTTCCCTTTGACAGTAGCTGAAAATGGCGTTACTAAATTCAAGCAAACCTTTCTGAAATAAGGAATAAACTCGGGATATCCCATTTCACTTATTTTGCTCGTTCTAGACGAGTGTGTTTTAAAGAAAAATCACTAGACGTATTTTTCATGTTTATGTTTTATTCTTCATTCAGAAGAATAGGTTTCTACTTGAATAAATGTGTTGGTGTAGTTATAGTAGAATCATCAAAAATGAATTTCTGAAGTCCTTCGACGAACCCGCTTGTTATGTTAAGTCCATAAGTCTCTGAAGGGAAGAAATCAGTTGCATGTGTTATGCTCGTAAAAACCATTCCGATTCTTCCTTTCGGTTTTTAGCATAGTTATGCTACATCCATTAAAAAAATTATAAACGAGGAGAAGAGACAAAAGTATTCGAAGAAAATGCTTGATTTTCTGTCTGAAAAAATAATATTCATTTGCATCGTACTATAGTTCCAAATGAGTTTATCAAAGAAAGAAAAATCCTTGAATATACAGTAATGCGAAATACCTAGCTGCGGCGAGATAGCTCCTCGCAAAGTGGACTTAGGTTTGCCAGAAAAATGTACGAAAGAGCAGGGTTGCCAGATTTGGCCCAAAATTGCCAATTTGGCAACATAATTTCCGATATGTCATAGATAGAGCGAGAACATTCTGGAACTCATTTTTAGCGGTTTTCTCGAGAATGTTCTTAAAGGTAGGTATATATACCATGTTTATCCTGGGAGTTGTGTGCCTTGAGATCAGAGATTAGCTTGACAGCAGGAGCTGTAATTTAGTGCTTGGCCGTATCTTTTTACTTCCTTGTACGAAGTAAAGAAAGTATTGTAGCGAAAAATTTCGGGTATCATATTTCTACGAAAATAGCCATTTTGACTGCTCCCAAATCCATTTGAATGATTTTTTTCGTGAATTTTAACGGCTGTCGAAGTTTCTTGAATACTAATATGTGGCTCCTGTTGTCCTGAAGTTTGGCCACCCTTGTTATAGACTACTTTTCAGCTGTCTTCCCCGTTATAGCTTGAAAAGCTGTGTTTGCTGAGTGTTTTAGCGTGTTTGTCGTAGTTTTTCGATGAGTGTAAAGGTGTCTTTCGAACTGTCTTGTACAATAGTGCTTACTTGCAAATAAATTGTGTTTTGATTCTTCATCAAGTGTGTTGTTATTGTTGTTGTTTCAAATCCCCTTGAGGCAGGAAAGCCTACACCAAATCCAAGAGACCTTGCCGCACAAGCAAATCGCAGATGTCGACCTGCTCAGCCGACAGCTGTCTCAGGGAGACGCTTATACAATCCAGTAGGAGAGCGGGAGAGGCAGGGAGGGAACAAGCACACGAGGGGAAGATCTTTTCTCCCTCTTAGAATTTCATGCATCGAAGATGCCCACTTCTGAATCTGGCCATGGTCGTTCATCAGGTGTTATCATCAACTACTCCAAAATCCACGAACCCGTAGAATGCAGCAATATTCGTAATTATATACAACGACATAGTAATTTACTTCAAAAGTTTCTTTTCGTGAAAATTTGCTTCATTATTTTTAAAATAATGTAAATAGGAAATTGTGGTGACTTTTAAAAATTCTAGCAACGGCTGTCGAAGTTTCTTGAATACTAACATGTGGCTCCTGTTGTCCTGAAGTTCGGCCCCCCCCCCTGTTATAGACTGTGCTTCACTTAGTCAACTACAGATATGCTGAAGGCAGGCTAACCGAAACTTGTCCAAAAACGTTTAGTTTAATTGTGAAATGCTAGGAAAATGAGTCCTTAAAATCTAATCAACTTTTTTATTTGCATTTGACTTCAATGACATAGCTCCCTTCTAAATATTGTTCTTTAATATGATTTTTAACTACGTTTTTCAGTCCTGATAGTGTTCTTTTTCCATTATTAGCCGAAAGGAGCATTAGCTCAAAAGGGCTATTAGTCTCGAAACGGGATTTTGCGTTGAATCACTATAAATGGCTGAATCATTTTTCAGATTGTTGTCACCAAATATTATCGCCCTGTATTATATTTAAAGAAATTAAGTAATGAAGAATCTGCAGGAATGTATGTATGTTTCTTCGCACTGTGAAAAAACAACGATATCTAGAGCCATCGAATTCTGAACAATGGAGTCCTCCACTCGAATATGGGCACATGGAAGCCCGAACTGTGAATTTTGAATCTGTTTTATTATCCGTTTCATAGTTTTTAAAGTTTAACGAATTTTAGGTTAAGAAACTCAACAATCTCAAAGCGAGTAACAGCAATACACTGTACGAAATAAAATATTTTTATCTCCAGCGGGCAAGGTTGTCTATCGTAAATTCTAAAGAGATGCTGTTTTTAAATATTTTTAGCCCGAAAGGGCGTTAACCCAAA
This sequence comes from Stegodyphus mimosarum, assembly GCA_000611955.2. Taxonomy (NCBI): domain Eukaryota; kingdom Metazoa; phylum Arthropoda; class Arachnida; order Araneae; family Eresidae; genus Stegodyphus; species Stegodyphus mimosarum. The sequence continues at coordinate 398,337 of KK119481.1, forward strand.
TGCTCTCGAAAGGTGTATGCATGTGTAAATGAAAATCACGCCTCTTTGAGCTTAATATAAAAGAAGGCTTTCAGATTTTTTTCTTTCTTTTTGCTAATTGTAATAAAAAATATAGCTTAATACATAGTGTCTTTCAACAAAACGTGAGTTAATCTTAGACATGGTAAATCAGAAAATAATTGTACTTTAATTTGAATTATATTAATTAATAGTAATCCTTAAAATAAGAAACATATGTTTTCAAGCCTAAAATTAAAAGCAATTAATTGCAGATTCACCTGGAGTATACTAGAAAAGTGGGGAAACCAAATCCTAAAATTGAAAGCAAATTAATTTCAAATTTCCCTGGATTAATACTAGAAAAGTTGCAAAATCAAATCCTAAAATTAAAAGCAATTGATTTCAAAGTTACCTGGATTATTCTAGAAAAGAAGAAAAATCAAAAGCATTGACAACGGATATTTCTATACAATAACTGTCATCATTTGTATATTACCATCACTTTCTTAAATAACCAGGATAATTGTAATAAGTCGTGGCGCCTCAGAAAGATGAAGATCGATCAAAAAACCCGCAATGGTAGTGCAATTTCTGTTTAAAATATGGCATCAGCGTTTCTGTTAAATACAAATACGCGCATGACGCTGTCACTGTTCCTGCGTCATCTTTTAAGTGATCGGAGAAGAAATTCAATCTCTCCAAATAAAATGAGAAAGAAAGAAAGCTTTTAATTTCCGTTTAGGCGTAAAGGCAGCAAGGTAAGACAAATTGCAAAAATTCTCCCGCCGGTCATAAGACCCATAAAACGCGCGTATTGAAACAAAGAGCTATGACTCTCCGACTTGCTTTCCTTGGCTAGGTGCCAAAAAACGCTCAGATATTATTTCCACCCTTCCCCTTCCTCCTTCCTCTATTATTCTTTCCTTCCCCTTCTCTCCCTTATATCTGATCGAGGCCTTCAGGCAAACTGCCAGCAGTTGATGCACATTCGCCATAGTACCCGCTCAATTTGTGTATTTAAACACTACGGGTAATCGCTGAGAATGACTGTTTGCATTGCCTGTAACTTCGCGAAGGAGTGCGTTTTGTTACATGTTGAAGGGCGCTTCTTCGGGAGCGTTAATTCATGAATTAATGGTAATGTAAATTAGTGCATCCACTGTTCGGATTTTTTAACACGTTTTAGAGTAGAACGTCCATATTTTTTCGAAGCAAGGGTTGGAACAAGACCTTTTTTCCCTCAATGGTGGATGTGCCCCAGCCCTCCATAGACGTTGCCCACTAGTAAGGCCGAAAGCGGTGCCCACATTATTATGGAGGCAAATAATAAATGGGCCATCTTTGCTTGCTACATGGAGGTAAGAACTTCTTACTTCCTACCTCCATAGCCTGCTATGAGGGGAAGGACTAATTATATTCATGCCTTCTCCAGCATTCGAATCCGGATCCTTTGGCAGTCAGAGCACTTTCTTGTCTCGGCGGCGGCGGGATACGATAGTTTTGAAAATTAAGAAAAAAAGAAGAAGAAGAGGAAGAAAGGAAAAAAATATTTAAAAAAATCTCAAAGCTTTCAAATTTTATATTACGCCTATAAAGACTTTTTTTTTAATGTTTTGTGTGTTACCTTTATTTAAATATCATGTTCTTCTCATTTAACCACGTAAAATTCAAAATACCAATATCGCAAAATATGTAGAAACACAAAACAGCATATCTTTGGAATTTCCGATGCACAGTCTCGGGCGCTGGAGATAATGTTTTTTTTCGTAGAGTGTTGTCATTGCTGGCTTTGAAATCGTTGAGTTTGTTAATGAAAAATTCGTTAAGTTTCACAAAATTTGAAACGCATAATAAAACAAATTCGGAATTCAAAATTCGGGGTTCCGGTTACCCATATTCAATTGACGGACTATGTAATTCAAAATTTGATGCTATAGTTCCCTTTGTTTTTTCACAATGCGGCAAATGTTCATGCATTAACGCAGATTCTTCATTATTTAGTTTCTTTAAATGTTATACATGGCGATAATATTTGGTGGCAACAGTTCGAAAAGTGAACCAACGCACAAAGTGAAACGACGCAAAATGCCGTTTTGAGACTAAGAGACCTTCGGGTCTAACGCCCCTTTGGGCTAAAACATCTCACTTTGATCGATAACTCATGTTACTTACTCCAAAGAAATCTTTAATGTAAAATTAGGTTCACTCCATTAGGACTGTATCGCAAATTTATTCAACACTTCACTCAATGGTCTGTATTCCACAGAAACCCGAACATCACTGTCTGTGATCAGCGCACACCGGTTTTTAGCAAAGAAAGGCTATTAGTCTCGAAACGGCATTTTGCGTTGAATCACTTCAATGCGATATATCACTTTTCAAATTGTTGTCACTAAATATTATCGTCCAGTATTACATTTAAAGAAACTGAATAATGAAGAACATGCATGAATGTGAAAAAACGACGGTACCTAGATTCAAATTTTGAATAACAGTAGGCTTCCACCCGAATGTGGGAACCTGGAAGCCTAAATTTGGAATTTCGATTTTTTTTATTGTCTATTTCTTAAACAGTAAAAAATTCTTTCTACTTGAACGACTTTTTGATTAAAAATCACAGCAGTTTCAAGCGAGCAGTGGCAACATTGTAGGGAATAAAACATTTTTATCTCCAGCGCGCAAGACTGTCTGTCCGAAATTCTAAAGAAGTCTATTTTTAAATATTTTTAGCCCAAAGTGGAGTTAGCCCAAATACGCCGAAAAGAGTATATTTCTGTAAATGGGGGGAAGGGAATCTGAAAGGTTTCAGATTTTAAATTACTTCCAAATATCATGTTCTTCGCACTTAAACCATAAATTTCAGTTCAAGAGCAATATGGCAAAATAATTTTAAATTGAGCATATCTTTAGAACTTCCGATACAGTCTCACGCGCTGGAAAAAAATATTTTTTCTGCGCAACGTTGCCATTTCTCGCTTTGAAATCTTTGAGTTTGTTAATCAAAAATTCGTTAAAAGTTTTACAAAATATGAAATCGATAATAAAACAAACTCCAAATTTCAAATTTGGGCTTCCAGATGCCCATATTAGCAGTAGGATTACGTCTTTCAAAACTGTATGGCTCTAGGTACTGTCGTTTTATGACAATGCGATAAACATACATACAATTGTGCAGCTTCTTCATTATTTAATTTCTTTAAATATAATACAGGGAGATAATATTTAGCGGCATCAATTTGAAAATTGAAACGGGCATTCAGAGCGAACCGACGTAAAATCGCAAAACGAAAACAATTGTCCTCCAGGGGCAAAGCCCCTTTGGACTAAAAAAAAAGTTCGCACGGAAGTAATATAAAATCCGACTATTTTTCTTTCCCGCGTTTTTTTAGATAAATAATGTTTTTCTCCTTAACACACTTTGAAACGTGATTTTAGTACTTTAAACATTTCTTATGCTTAGTTAGGCCTTTTCCAGTTGCTCTCGTATTACCTTGAAATCATCCAAACAAAGCAAACGGTTGCAAATAATTTTATTCATCTGTAAAAGGGACCAAAAAGCACAGAATATTTTCCGTATGTCCCGTTCAAATAGTCACGTCCCAGGATACATTGAAAATATCCTGAAGATTGTGGCTGCCATGTGTTTCTTAAGTCGCTAGGTCCGAAAGCGAAGATGTCCCGAAAAGATTGATTCTCAAGATGTCTTGTCGACTACATAATTTAACATCATTCTGAGACTGTCTTCTTTAAACCACAAAGTCCGGGTTTATGCATGTCGCAGTATATGCGAAGATACCTCAAACATGTTGTAGTCCGTCAGTGAAGGGAGGCGTAAGAGCCATTCTTCGAGCAATTATATCCGACGCGCGTTCTTGTGGGGACGAACTCGATAACCGCGCAAGCGAAGGAAGAGTTGTTACGTGCTGGTCACAAAGGAAAAATTAGACGTTGCTTGGAATATGGGTAGTGGCACAGTTCTCTTGAAATTTAGCTGAAGAAAAACCTGATAAGAGTGGTAGGACTTCTGATTTCAAGACTTACTGATCTGCCTTTGATGCTCATAGTGCCTATATTTGGCAGGAGAAAAGAGCGTGAATCAAATGGGAACCCATTCCAAACGCTGATGTTCATAATGGGACCACTATGTCTCTCTGAAATGTAGCTTTTCAAATACCATTTCCAATAGTAACGAAGATAAACGAAGAGCCAGCTTTCATGGGACTAGAATTGTTGTGGGTTCATCAGAAAAAAATGATTTTTGTCCATTTAGTATTCCGGTGGCTTTACTCTTTCAACACTGAAGTAATTGACATCGATGGTAGGAGAAGAAAGAAAGTCGCGTTAACGTACGTGACGTACGTAATAACGTACGCGTTAACGTACGTAATAACGGTCGCAGTCGAAACCAGAGAAATTCGCAAAACTAAGTAAGTTAAAAAAGCTGTAAATAAAAAAGAAAGGAATTTAAAATACTTTAAAGCAGACCTATATTCCATACGAAGTCTGAGCATCCTTGTTACCTTCTAGGTATGCTGACTGCAAATTGGAAAACTACAAAAATAAATAAATAAATAAGTAAAAAGAAAAATCTGAAAAGCTTCAGATTTTAAATTACGTCCAAACGGGCGTTTTCTTTTTAACATTTTGTGTGTTACCTTTATTTATTAAATATCATGTTCTTCGCAATTAAACCATGAAATTCAGCTCAAGAGCAATATTGCAAAATAATTTTAAAAGGAGCATATGTTTAGAATATCCGAAACACAGTCTCATGCGCTGGAGATAAAAATGTTTTTTCTGTACAACGTTGCCATCGCTCGCTTTGAAATCCTTGACTTTGTTAATCAAATATTCGTTAAAATTTTACAAAATATGAAATCGATGATAAAAAAAGTTTCAAATTTGGGCTTCCAGATACCTATATTCGCGTGGAAACGTTCAATATTCAAAATTTGATGGCTCTAGGTACCACTTTAATCACAATGAGAGAAACATACATACATTTATGCAAATTCTTCATTATTTAATTTCTTTAAATATAATACGCGGCGATAATATTTGGTAGAAACAATTTGAAAAGTGAAACTAAGCTTTTAATAAATTAATGCAAAATGCCAAAACGAAATTAATAGCCCCTCTGGGCTAACGGCCTTTGGGCTAAAAACACATGCAATATTTTTTTTATCGCTAATTAGTTTTATTGCCGTGATGTGGAACTGACACCACAGTTCCATGCGAAACAACACCTCAAACCTATTCTCCTTCAAAATAAAACGTAATGAGCTGAGATATTTTTTACTCAGACCAACATATTTGACTTAAGATTATTAATTTTTAAGATGAAATATCTCAAAGAACTCATAAGCTAGTTCCATCGAGCTTTTTATTCACGACAAGCATATAAGAATATTAAGCAGCATTTAATCTCCCTGTCATTTTATTTAATCTTCCATACTAATCCTCCTAAACAGTCTGCTTAAACCTCCACCCACTCAAAAGGTCTGCGGACTTCGTCTCTTACGACCTCTACGCATCCCGACTTCATTCTCCCCAAGTCTCCGTCGCACCCTTTCTCCCCCACTTCCCCCCGGCAGGAGCAGACTCAGCCCAGGTATCCACCAATCGATTCTCTCGAGCTGTAATCGATATACAACGTATAAAGGATTTACACACGCGTATTAACCTTTTAATAATACTAACGCGGACGGCGTTTTCAGGGCTCTCATCATCAGGCTGTAGGTGGAGCAGCACAGGTTGCATTCTTGGAGGAGGTTACCTCCCCTTTCGGTTGGAATAGAGTATTAGTTGATTCACTCACGCACACACATCGGGATGTTAGAGCAGCCGCTTATTCTATTACACCGTACTCGCTCAAACGGATAAAATCTATTCCTGTAGCGCTAATACTATCGAATTAAATCTTGCGTAAGATCTGACTCTCTGGTTCTGCCAGTGGCGCCTCTGGTTAAAGGGTGGATTGCCAGATATTGTTATTGGTTGTCGAAGAGATGAAATTTCTGGCTCGATTGCATTGTGGGTAAACGCGAGCTCTCATTTGAGTGAAGCGTCAAATGATTGACTCGGAACTCGTGGAAGCTTCCGCTTCTTGAGTTTTAAATCCTTGGTAAGCGATTGTTGGGATCCCATATGATGTGCGTTATATAAGTATCGTCATCACCATGCAAAAATCGCGAATCTTTTTCTTTATTATTATTTATTTCATCTTATAAGTATTTTATGCGCTGCATATTGATGTTTTACACAATTAAGAGAAATCGATGCATATTTTGCGAGATGAATCTCTGATAATAAATATCCTTAAGGATTTAGCCCAAAAAGACGTTAGCCCAAAAGGGCTATTAGCCTCCAAGTGGCATTTTGCGTGGAATCACTTAAATGCGATTTACCACTTTTCAGATTGTTGCATCCAAATACTTTTGTACCATCCTGTATTATATTTAAATAACTTAAATAGAATGTATGCATGTTTCTCGCACTGTGAGAAGACAAAGGTACATATAATTATTAAATTTTGAATAACGTATTCCTCTACCTGAACATGGGCACCTGGAAGCCGGAATTTGGAATTTGCTTTAGTATCTATTTCATATTTTGTAAAACGTTAACGAAAATTTCATTAAAAAGCTCAACAGTTTTAAAGTGACCAGTGGCAGCACTGCAGGTAATAAAACATTTTTATCTCCAGCACGCGACACTGTCTGTCGTAAATTCTAAATATATGCCGTTTTAAAGTATTTTTAGTCCAAAGTGGCATTAGCTCAAATGCTTTCGAAATGTATATGCGTCTGTAAATAAAAAAAACCGCCCTTATGGGCGTAATATAAAATCTAAAAGCTTTCAGATTTACTTCCTATTTTTTTTTCTGTCTAAAGGGGCTTTGTGCCTGAAGGACGATTGTTTTCGTTTTGCGATTTTGCGTCCAATCACTCTGAATGTCCGTTTCACTTTTCAAGTTGCTGCCACCAAATATTATCGCCCTGTATTATATTTGAAGAAATTAAATAATGAAGAATCTGCATAAATGTATGTATGTTTCTCGCATTGTGATAAAACGACGGTACCTAGAGCCATCCAGTTTTGAATGACGTAATCCTACTGCGAATATGGGGATCTGGAAGCAAAAATTTGAAATTTGGTACTTGCTTTATTATAGATTTTACATTTTGTAAAACTTGTAAAATGAAATTTTGATGTACAATATCAAGGATTTCAAAGCGAGTAATGGCAACTGTATAGAAAAAAATTCTTATCTCCAGCGCGAGACTGTGTATCGAAAATTCTAAAGATATGCTCGATTTAAAATTATTTTGCGATATTCCTCTTGAACTGAATTTTATGGTTTAAATGCGAAGAACATAATATTTAATAAATAAAGCTAACACCCAGAATGTTAAAAAAAGCCCCTTTAGGCGTAATTTAAAATCTGAAACTTTTCAGATTTTATTTTTATTTATTTATTTTTTTTATTAGTCTAGAGGGGCAATTTGCCCAGAAAAACTATTAATTTCGTTTTGGCCTTTTGCGTCGTCCACTATAAAACAGAGTTTCATTTTTCAAATTTTTGCCACCAAATATTAGTTCTGCATTATATTTAAAGAAATTAAATAATGAAGAATCTGCATGAATGTATGTACGTTTCTCGCATTGTTGGAAACAACGGGACCTAGAGAGAACAGATTTTGAACAACATAGTAATCGACTCCAATATGGGCATCTGGAAGCCCAAATTTAGAATCTGGAATTTGTTTTAATATCTATTTCATATTCTGAAAATCTTTAAGGAATTTGATTAACAGACTCAATGATTTCAAAGTGAGCAATGGCAACACTATGCGAAAAAAAAATCAGATGCGTACACCACATGACTTCCTTGTAGGGAATATTAAATAATTCTACTTCGTCGATAGCGCATAAACCACAATAGAATAAATGCAATCTTTAAAATTCACTTTATTTGTTTACCACAGCGACAGTCTGGCGCTAGTTAACTTGATAGCGTTACATCTCATTCATTTTATAACTCAGAATGCACAAAAATTATGCATATCATCTGAAGAATTAGCTAATCGTTGCCACATGATCCATTCAAATACTATGATAAATCTAAAACGATGTAGAAAAGAAATTAAACAACAACAACAAAAAAAAAAAAGCTTTTTCACAGACGATTCAGTATTTCTCATTCAATTAATTCAGTTCTCATTTCGTGACAAGGCAAAAATACAGAAAAACTCAAACTAGCTGTATTAAAAATTACGAAGTAAATCTTAAAACATATATTTCCTCGAATAAATTTCAGAATTGATTGAGCATGATTTAATTCGCGATAATTAAAGAAGGCGTTATCTTTGCGGTTGCGAAGCTTAGTTTCTCTAGATTGGCAACAAATCCACTATTCTGCTAAGTTTCAAATGTAAACAAATATGGCCGCTATGGCAAAAAATAATTAGGCTTACCCGCACTTAAACAACTTTTAAATTGTTGATAATTCTGAAATTATAGCATGCAAGTTAACTAAAGGCATAAAAACCTTAACCGGAAGATAAAAACAACGTAATTCAAGCATCTTTAAAACAAAAAATGCACAATGTACAAATACATAACAATAAAGAAATTGAGCTCACTGAGCCAAGTAACAGAGTGGATATATCTATACATATATTTATATACTTTTGTTGCGCCCATTTGCAACCAAAATAGGAGGTGCACATCTACATGTTATAGCAGTCCTATATACAAAATTTCAAAATTCTGAGGCTACTCGTTTTTGAGTTATGCGAGATACATACATAGATACGTACGTACGCAGGTACGTATGAACGTACGCCTCGAAATAATTCATTTCACAATCTATTTTAAATCAGTTTTATAATCTTTTGCGGGAGAAAGAATCCTTTATTCTGTCCTTACATTCAGCTATCACGCAAAAACATCGTTAAATTGCATTTGATAGCGGTCAAAATGCATATTTTAGTTGAAATATGAGACTCGAAATTTTTCGCGATTACAATACTTCCTTTTTACTTCATATGAGGAAGTAAAAAATTGTTTATTTCTTACATTGATGTTGAAGGAAGTGAACGAACTTTATTCAGATTTAATGCAATAAAGAATAAGAAGACAGATTAATGTTTCTGTAACACTTTTAATAGGAAGTCGAAGGACGAGAAAAGATTTAATTTCCTATTCTTCTTCTTATCTAAAATGCTTTAGCAGTGTTGATAAAGAAAGTATATTTGTATTCACTGATGCTGTCAGAATAGTGTTGCACTGTTACAAGTTGCTTAAGAAATGCAGAAAGTGGTTGTGTCTTTCAGAGGGAAATTTTTTTTTACTCTTCTCAAGTGATTGATTAGTTGGATGGGAAGATGTTAAAGCCAGGGGGTTACAAAAATGCTTGGGTAAGCATCCAGGGTAAGCTTGTGAGAATAGATTAAGATTTTTTTACGAGGGTAATAGTAGTTTTTTTGCAATTCAACTTAAGTATCGCTCTCGTTTTTCGTGGTGGTTTGTATTTTAGGTATACAACTTGAAGAATTTTGCATTAGAACATTTGGTTATGATAAGGATATGCTTGAAAAAAATTAGTGAGTTGGAAAAATATGTATATACTGGAATGTTACCGCTTAAGTGGGGATATCAGTTATTCCGCAGATTATCTAGCTAATCTGCAAATTAACTAGGGTGCTCCTTTCAAAGGCGAAGAATAGTTTTATATCTCAAATTATAGGGTATTTCTCCCGCCTTCTTCGCACGCTTTTGTGGTGTAGTGGTCAGCACGCTCGACGCGTAGTCGAGAGGCCAGGGGTTCGATTCCCGGAGAGGGCGTTGCTCATTTTTCATCTCTCCTGCTTCGAAAAATTTCTAATGCCTCTGCAATATTACCTAGGTAATTTTCAAATTTGCACCTTACCTAGTAGGTACTCGTTAAAGTAAAATTAAGATGTTTGCTGGAACAACAGCAACGTTTTTGTACGCTTAAAACAGCCGCCACTTACACTTTTTAATTGTTAATCGGAAAGGGTTTCAGGAAATGTTACTACAAATCTAACGTACCAAAATAGGTGTGTTTATTACAAAATCCATTTGCTATGTAATTCAGAGTGTCACCAATCTTAGATTGCACTAATAAGTCAGCATAATTTTATCAAATATTTTGCAAATTCATTTTCTTAATCCTAATAATATATTAAACCGTTTTATTCTTTGTATTATATTTTTTAAAAGATTGATGGTTAATTCTATCAACTAATTTGTTGATTGTTTGATTGTATTAATTTGATTTTTTAGATTTCGAAAGATAAATAAATAACGTGTAGAGTCATTAAATTATTTTGATCTAGGAAACACGAAAAAGGAGCATTGCCCTCGCCGTGACTGAACCTGGACCTCTGGAATACGCGCCGAGTGTGCTAACCGTTGCACCACGATGGCATGATGGAAGGAGAGGGAAAATAACCTTATAAACATTACGTTAATTTAAGCGTACAAAAACGTTGCTGCTATTCCAGCGAATATCTTATTTTCAGCTTAACGAGCGCCTAGTAGGCAATGCGTAAATTAGCGACTGCCTAGTAAGTAATGTCCAAAGTGGAAAGAGATGGAAAGAAAATGAGGGAAACAAACTTTTGAACCATTTTTAACCACACACAGAGAGAGAGAGAGATTAAAGACTTAAAGTAAGAAATTTAGAACTAATTTTTCACAAAGACTGAACTGAAATTCATAATTAATAAATTTCAAATAATCCATTAAAGTTTACAAAGAATTTTAAAAATGTTCGAGCCAAAACTTTTCAGACAAGCAATACCCCAATTAAAAAAAATTAATGAAGTTTAAAGAAAAATGAACAAAAACAGAAGAGGAATTCAATCAACTTCAATGCCTCTTCGTCAGGGGGGAGGAACATTGAAATCAACTGAATATTTTGTAATTAAATATTTATATATAATTACAAAACAAATCTTTTAAACTGCATTATAGTTGTTTTCGAATGCTGATAATAAATGTTACTTCTGTAAATTTAAAACATATTTTAGAGAGCTGAATGACTGATAAAAGTAATTTAAAATAAAGTAACTGTCAATACTGGCAGCGGACTAACTAAAGCTAAATTTGCTATTACGAAATTGGTGCGCATTTCTAAAATTTAATGCACTCGCAGTCTTTTAAAAATTTCTCTGGATTCCCTCCCTCTTCCTTTTCTTTCTGCAACTTTAACATAAGTAATTCAAGATCTTTTCCTCTCTTCATTATTTAAAGTCATAACTGGTGTCGCGATCATCACACATTTATTATTTTCTGTACATCGTCTGAGATTAAAGCCAGTCTTTATACCGGTGCTTTTCATGAAGTGAAACGCGCTAAATGAAAAGGAAATGTTACAAAAAAAATATGGGACTTTGACGATTTTCTGTAGCTGTCAGTACCATGGTTAGGAGGGAAGTCACGAGACATAAAATGACCTTGAAGTGTCCATTTTAAAATAATAAACTATAAACAGCTGCCTTGCGTGGAACGTAAACAGCTTTCTATGTCCAGCCAGTAGAGAGAGTTTTCAGGAACACGGAGGGTATATGTGCAATGCTAGTGTTAGTAATATAGGAAGTATATGCGAACAGGTGTAAAAGTATTGTTACTGCTTATGCAAATGATGACGGTACACTGGAGAAAAATTTAACAGAAGTAACATAGTACAGTGTTGAAATATTATGTTAGAAAACTTATAATAACGTAAGTATTCTTACTGTTGTGAGTTACGGATTCGTATTAATCTCTGTAAGATTTACGCCAGGCGAGTAGAAAGAAATTGAATTGACACTCTACTGAAAGAAATAACAGCTCACAACGTAAACAGCTTTAAATAGTGAAAGGAGAGCAATAGAGATATGGCAAATTCTCCTGAATATGCGAGAAATATCGCAGACAACCGATTTCACTCACAGAATAAACTCTAAACATTTGAATCACACAATTCTGAATTAATTGACTCTCGTGGCTGAAGCGCAGCCTTTTGCATAGAACTTTCCAGCACTTAATAAGATCTCCGAAAAACATTGTTGCTACGGTTTTGAAAATACGTTTTACAAAACCTTCCAGAATGTCACCAAGACCGCAAAAAAAGTTACAAATAACTCTAGACCCATCAGCGGCCGAGAGGTAAAGTCTCTGAGCACTAGTAGTTTGGTGCGGGATTCAAATCCTGGCAAATGGGCGTGCTGCATGGTTATTTTCTTGGTTTTCCCCAATGTGTAACGTACTATATACGATATTCAGTAAAAAAATCCTTCACAAAGGCATCATTTCCCTTAAACAGATAGCCCTTGAGTGCTTTACCATAATTAAATAAAGCAAACCAATATAAATAACGCCAACTCCGCTATAAACTCGTGGCCAAGACCCATTAGGAAATTTTTTGCTTGTATCTCAACTTCTAATTGAATTATCTTCATAATTTAGCTCCTGATCGCTTTCAAATTATAAAGTCTGCTATATAATACACGAAATAAACACCTACAATAACAAGAAGTGGCCACAAATTCGATTAAAAATGCAGATAAAATTATTACTTAAAATGCACCAAATAAACAAATAAAATTAATACTGTTAGGAATTTTGTATAATGTAACATGAATGGCCTTAAGGGAACTTTTGCCGGAAAAATAAGATTACAGGTGCAACTTTATTTAACATTGAGGGAAATGGCTGTCTCGCTAAATTGGCGAGACATCGCCAAGCTGACGATGGTTTGGGCAACTAATTTTTGTCACCAAATTTGGGAGAATTCGTCAAACTTTGCTACCATTTGGTGACATTTGGGTCTTGTCCCTGTATAACTATAATTGTAAGTGAACTGAATAACTGTAACTGAATAATTGTAATTGATCCGTATATGTGACTGTAACCGCATCTGAGACTTCTATGTAACTGTAACCTGTAACTCCCGAAACCAGTGAACTGTGCATTAACATGATAAGGGAAAACACCAGGTAGAAAAGGGACATTGGAGTTAGGGCGACTTTTGCGGATGTCTCAATGCACTGGTAGTGCGAGCAACTTCGCTGTGAAAGGGTTAAGCATAACGTAAAACAATGACACTCACACAATTTAATCAAATTTATTATTAAATTATGTTAATTTTATGACCTTCTATCAGCATTATTATAAACAGAACTTCTACGAAGCATTATTCCTTAATCCATGAATTAAGCGTGTGATCGCTGTATTTGAAAAACCAAGGAAAACTTTATCTTAAAGCTTCGTTTTTAAAGTTGTGCCAGTTTTGTCGTCTATGAACGATATGAACAATCGAGAATCGCCACTAATCGTTCAAATAATAAACTTACACCCCAAACGATGTCCCTACCCCAGCTTGTAGATAAGTTTCGCGTTTTATCCCCCGTGACTAGAAAAATCTGGTCTAAAATATACTTCGTAATGCCTTTTTCCTTGCCACTTTCACCTATCATCACCTGCATGCAGCGGTGACTTAACATTGCCATAAAAAACTGAAAATTTTATACATTCCTTATTCAGGTCTGGACTTTATATCTGTCATCTCTCTCTGTTATATTATTTTCAAAGCACTTTTCTCCATCGCACGGCAATGGTATCGCAAAAATATCCGCATTCCTCAACTGAACCCCCAAAGAGGAGAAGGAAAAAGCGAATTCGGAAAAGAGTATTCTGTCAATCCAGCGCTCTTTCTGATTAGATTACTGCAGTGGGCACGCGCGCGCCCCTCAGCCCCAAACTCCCACCCACCCAGCAACGCGCGCGGAGTAAAAGGTAAATGTAAAAGGGAAGCTACCAAGCATAAAATATGACCAGCAAAGGCCAAGATATTCGCATTGAAATGGATAAAGTTGTTCAACGAAGCCGCAACGCTGTCTCATCCCTTGTTCTTTCTCTCCATCATCTGCTTCGTTTTTTATTCTTTCTATCTCTTTAATACCGTAGATGTATGTGTTTTTGTGTGCTGTGCAGCTAGTTGGGAGTTGGTGGGAGGGAAGAATCTTCCTCCAACCCCCTCAAATGTCTTATTTATTTTGCTTTTTTTCTAAAGAGTTGGGTTTCGTTTTTGTTGGAAATATTACGATAGGAAAGAATTGAGTCAGATGTAGAGAAAAGATGTAAGAGGTAGTTTATTTCTTACGTGACAGTTTGGATGCGTTACCAAATATGTATGAAGTCCAATTGTTTATTTGTAAATATTTTAGAGAAATGCTAATGTAAGTAGAATGACGTGTTCCCGTCGGCATGAAAATGGGATTAGTTTGGACTCAGTTGACACTATATTTCTGAAGACTGAAGTAGAAGCTGATTCAGGAATACGTGTATACGTGGAAGCTTTCTAATGCCATTACTTTCGAAATGTGACTAGAAAATTCTGATGTAATTTATGCTCACGTGACGATGCTTCATTAAGAATTACACTGAGTAAATCACCTTACACAGCACAGCTTTTGAAATCCAACAAAGTTTATTTGTGTGCACTCCTGTTGGATTGCAATATAGCTAGATTTTACTAATGAAAGGATCTCTGAGGTACCTACACTGAGTTATCTATCTACATTAATCTATCAGTTATCTACCTAGTAGGGTTACCACATAATGCTTTAGACGACCTGCCTTGAAAGCTACAGTTTTCACAATCAAATCCTCTGGCACGTCCTGAGTTTTATCATCGGTTGTTCATTACAGAAGACGGGCACTTACCCATCTCGACAGACAGTGGTAATCGATGCGTCTTCGGAAAAGCTTCGAACTCCTTCCAAACAGATTTCCCTCCAAACCCAAAGGCAGACAGTTAAGCCATCTTAAACATTCACCATTTTATACAGAGAACGCGAACTTTGCTAAGGTATGTACAGAGATTATGTATTTTTGAAGCAGAAGACATGAAAAATGAGCAATGCCCTCGCCGGGACTCGAACCTCGGACCTTTCGAATACGCGCCAAGTGTGCTGGCCATTACACCACAAAGACATGCTAAGAAGACGGGAGAAATACTTTATAAGTATACTATAGGAAACGACCTATATTACACCTACGATACTGAGTATAAGATGCTGCAAACATACATGCCTTCTTTGGGATTCGATGACTGATCCAGCGATAAAGCAGCAGACAGAGTTAACCTCTATGCTGAGCAGGATGAACTTTTTAAACAAACTGGCGCAAGATCTTACGAACAGATAGCAGTCTTCACTAGACAAGGAAGGAGTTAAGATTAAACTTTGCAATGTTTTAACCCTTTATCTACTGCATTATCAACTACTGAAAATTTCTTCATAAATACACACTCACGTTTGTGAAAATTGCAACACCAAGAAGGAATCGTCATAACTTAATGCAATTTAATACACAGTTGAGTGGTAGTGGTACAAATAAATGATTAAATGTTCAAAGCAAACAAACAAGAACAAGAGATCAAAATCAGTATTTTGTGTGGCCACCACGCGCCGCAATAAGTGCTGCTACACGACCTGGCATGGAGTCAAACAAAGTTTGAATGTCTGACTGAGGAAGAGCATTCCATATCGTTTGTACGCGTACCCAAAGTTCGTCTGCAGACGCAACAGGACGAGGATCACGAGCAAGACGCCGACCAATGACATCCCACACATGTTCAATTGGCGACATATCCGGGGAACACGCAGGCCAAGGAAGAAGCTGTACCTGCTGCGCTGCAAAGAAGGATTTAACAATCCGAGCAGTATGAGGGCGGGCATTGTCCTGTTGAAATACAGCGCCTGGCAAGCTTTGAAGGAAGGGAACAGCTTCGGGCTGTAGAACTTCACGGATATACCGGTTGCTGTTCAGATTGCCCACAATTCGTAGCAATTGAGATCGTCTATGATATGCTATGGCGCCCCAGACCATAACTCCGGGTGTTCGTCCACTGTGGCGTTCGATAATGCACTCCGGAAGGTGGCGTTCACCGGCATAGCGTCTGACACGAATGCGGCCATCATGGTACCACAAATTAAAGCGGGATTCGTCAGAAAACACGACATGCTGCCAATCAGCACGCCAGTCTCTATGCTGATTGGCCCATTGTAGCCGCAGGCGGCGATGGTCGTGCGTTAGGGGGATCCTGTATAAAGGAGTCCGTGCGCGCAGTCCACACTGCAGCAGACGTCTACGAATTGATGAAGCACACAATGAAACACCTGTAGCTATTGACCACAGTGCTGCCAATTGTCTAGAGGAAGCTGTACGGTCCGTCCGCGCCATGCGGACCAGGTGTCTATCATCGCGAGCTGACGTCACATTTCGGGGTCCACTCCCGGATTTCCGAGTTGTCCGACACTCGTCCGTCCACTGCTTCCAAACGCGCATCACTGTGCTGCTGTTACGCTGCACACGAGAGGCTACTGCACGATACGACAATCCAGCTTCACGAAGGCCGATGATTCTCCCTCGTTCAAACTCTGTAAGTTGTTCAAATCTCGCTCTCTTTCGTCGACGAGGCATAAGTACAGATTGAGTTAACGTTTACCACTAGCAGATAACCACCGATAACCATACACGCCTCGCTACAGCCGTCTATTTATTGGATCCATCAGCCGTTCAGAGGGCGCTGCTCAGCATACGCATGCGCTACGGATTTGCAATTCTAATCATTTGCATATCATGCGCTACTTTGCATTTCCTGAAAATTTCAGCTCACTCGCGTAAGTCCTTCATGGTGTTGCAATTTTCACAAACGTGAGTGTATTTTTTTTGGCTGCCATATTGATAATTAAAGAATATACAAGACAAAAATCTCCGCGATGCGGAATTTAATTTGTTAGAACTAATTAATTAAAGTGGTACTTAAAAGTACCGTCAGTACACTATGTATAAATTTCCTCATAATAGAAAAAAATTACGGATGATATTTCTAACGAAATTTAACCTCTTAAAAATGCTAAATAACCAAAAAACGCCCATCAGAAAACATGGAAATTATCAAATTGACATAATTTTATTTTATACATAATAAAGGTAGAAATTCACATTTGATGATAATCATAATTTTTTTTTTCATTTACGCACAAAAATATATTACAAGTTGAGCATTTTGAATGTGGTTTTGATTGAATATTACTGAGCGCTCAGAATTCACAACGTCTTCGATTCGACACGAATGTTAGCCAATGGCATCCTCTATTTTCTAACCGAACATCATTAGAAACAGACAAATTTCCTTTTCTTCTCTTTTTTGTACAAAAATTTTGTTCATCCCCATTAGATTTATGTCTCCCTTTTCGTTTTGGTTGTGGTTTTGATTTTATTAGTAATCCTTTGGTAATGCAGCGCCTATATTCGAGAGACGACGTTTTCTCGCGACACACTTCCACATGTGCAATATATGAATTTACATATGCCATTTCTAGCATAGCAAAAAAAAGGGCTTTCTGTCGGAGCATTCTAAAAAAAAGAAAGAATGTTTTGCTATTGCTTGAAAACTTTTTATATGAACTACATTACATTTACCCACACACACTAAAAAATTAAAATCTAGCTTATTTTTTATTCGGAATGCAAAAACAAATTCACATTCAATATTAACATTTTCAAATGCTCTTGACAGTGTTAGTAAAAAATAAATAAATAAATAATTAAAAAATCTATAATTGAAATCTATAAAAAATACTGAAGCATATTGCTACAGTACAATTTCATAATTACATTATAACAAACAGAAGTACTATAGATAATTACATGGGCAAAATGAAACAAGTTTTTCTCTAACACTACGTATACTGACTGTACTCATTAGTACCACTGAATAATTCTACCGTTAATCACATTTCATAATCTGTTATCATATAATGATCGGGCAAATAATATTCCAAGACAATACAGAATGAATAAAAAATACAATACTTACCTTTGATTTGATATTATATATTTATAGCAAAGAAAAGATAAGAGTGGCAATCCGTACAAAATGGCAGCAAAAGAACACAATGTCCTTTCGAAAATAGCTTTCTTCCTCGCAAAATTCATCAGCCTACAGCAACTACTGCCATTTATCATGAAAAAGTAGACTTTTTAGAGAAATGTCCTTCAAAATCTTTATCATGAAAAAGAGTTAAAGGGCTGTTTCTAAAACGTACCATCAGAATATAAGTAATGGTTGTTGTGCTATAAAGTTTTAAAGTGATTGGTACTTATAAGTACCGTCAGTAGATAAAGAGTTAAATTGTCTTATGTGAGCATTAACTTGTATGACCTTCTAATCTGAGCGAATATATGTGACCTGGATCATAAGATAAACAGAATACAGTTTAAATAAGCTTAGAGAACAGCAAAACTTAAAATAATTGTTACAAACTAGTACAGTAGTAGTAGCTTGAACTCTTTCAAGTACACTACATTTCGCATGATTTCAAAGTATTATACGAATATTAAACTGTTTCTTTGTCAGGGCTCAAATTTAAGATCTTGTAGTTAACATTCTAGTATCTTATCCTTTACTTCTCACAAGCACATTCTAATCCTTTATGTTCCTCTGCACCAAACACGTTCATAGGGATCAAGCACGATTGTGATCATGTATACGAATATATATGTAAGATAAAGAAATGTAAATCAAAATTATACCTTTAATTTGCGACAGAACTTTGATTCTGCATTTTAGTATGGCTATTTCCCCTTTCTGGTTTAAAAATAGTAACTGCTAATAATAAATTCGCTTAAAGTACGTCATTTCAAAATCACTCTTTCTCACATGATATTTATATAGTGTTTCACACAGTAATATTGGGGTTGTTCAAATGTGAAAAGGTACAAAACGACACTATGGATGTATTGAAGTCTTTATTCACAAGTAATCACAAGAAGCCGGCCTGAGCACAATTATCCCATTTTTCAGGATCTGAAGGATTCCCTCTTCCCAGAATTCCTGTAGCTGTGACAGAAGCCAGTCCTCCACTGTGTCCTTCAGTTCGTCGTCCGAGTTGAAGCGCTTGACTTTGAGATGTCACTTCTCACCAGATCGTTAACCTTGTCTATAAGTTTGGCCGTGATCACCGTGTATGTCTGGTTAGCCTCGGGTTATCACTCAAACATTCTAAGCCTTCACAAAAACTGGCACTCCATGTTCTCACTGATTTGTCGAACATACATTCTCCCCTGTATACGGCCAACATCCGACGATGAATATTGGCCGGTTTAACTCTTAAAGCAGTCAGAAATCTGATAACACCTCGCTCTTAATCTGATAACCCTCCTCAATCTGATAATTGAGGAGGGCCTCAATTATCGAATTTTGCAATGGAACGCCATGATGTCCTCACACACACTGCCGCATCAATTGGACGGATCACACAATTGCCTACTTCTCTCCTGCGTCATGTGTAGGCGCCCAGCGCGTGCGCACAACCACGCCGGATACTATAAATTCGCGTCCTTAGATGTCTCACTACGTTATTCCAAAGCGGCATACTCAAGTTTCGACCTGTTTGTTTGTTACGATATTTGGTACCTTTTCATTTGAACAGCCCTTATAATTTTAAATTTGGGAACCTAAACTTCGTACGCGTAAATCACCTTTCCTCAACAATGTTTTCTCTAAAATATTCATTTTATTCTTGCCTATCCGTCGGCGTGCGCATGACTATGAAATAAAGCTCTAATGCTGTCCTTCGGTTGTATTTCCACCATCTTTCCGTCGATATACGCATGGCCACATCCTATCTGTCGGTATACGCATGGCCACATCCTATCTGTCGGTATACGCATGGCTATAAAATAAGCTCTAATGCTGTCCTTCGGTTGTATTTCGGTCATCTATGAAATTATTGTGGACAGTTTTGTAATCTTACAATACATTAGGACTATTTAATCCACCAACTTGTTGGAAACATGTAACTCTTCTTTTGCTCTGGAATATAGTAATCAGATTTCTGCTACACGTATTACAGAAACTTCATCGATAACAATGTACTTAATTTATTTGTTATTTGGGCAAGATCCAGATGTCCACCGGAAAGTTCCTTTATAGCGTAAAGATATTCAGTGGGATTGAAACTTGAAGAATGAAGACAGCTGTTCAAATTCTTGAAGTCAGGAACGAGTAATGGCGTGATCCAATCATATCACGGATTGTTGCTATGCGTCTGTGAATGTGTTAATTGTCTTGTTAGAAGAGACTGCATCGTTTGTGGGTAAACATAACATGGTTCATGATGAAAGATATGCTTTCAGTATTGTTTGCGTCTAAATTCCATCAAGTTAAAGTCCTTATTCACTGAAGTTCTATTAAAAACAATGTTCTTTTCTCGTACAAAATCCCTTTCGTCCTACGAAAGGACCGGGACGAAACTGAACCGGGATTACCAGAGACTCATCTGGTATGCCATCTTAATCTACGTTTCCTGTCAGCAAGATTTTGATTTTGTTCGGTTTGATGCAAGACTTCGTAGAATCTGGTGCAAGGCTACAACCAGAGATAGACTTGCATCCAGGTAGACTTGCGACTTACGCTATGAAGAGCATTGAACATTCTTCCCCCATCTCTTCATTCTTTTCGATTATTTCCACAGTAAACTGTGTTGTTTGATTGCTGGGAATAACTGACGGTGCATGTGATAAGTATGAAGGGACATAAGCCGAAATTTTGACTTAGAATGAGTTCTTATTATCTTATCCATTATCCCTCTTCTCTCCCTTCATTCGTGCCATCCCATCCCTACCGAAAGTTTTATATTCATAGAATGTTCTTGATATCATGGTACTTACTGATATGGAATATCCTAGTATGTACGATATTTCGAGTATATTATTAGTTGTTTATAGTTCACTCGGGTATTGTTCACTGCACCTGTACAGGAGGGCTTCACAGATTTTCATTTTTCTGTTTTGTTTATGTACCCAGTTATCTCAGATAGCCTTCTACAAAAGCATTTCTTTTGGCAAGTAATCTTTTTCTGCTTGACATCAATTAATAACTTCATTCTGTTTTAAACAATAAATGCATTTTTATTTATGTATTATTTATTGGTTAAATTGTGCAAGATAATAATATGAAATGCGTTTTTTATTTACAGTTTTGGTAGTGTACAAAATTTTAATATTAACTGTGTGTGTGTGTTCAAAGTATTATTGATAATATTACTGTGTCCAATTATTACAGCTTCTTTACATTGTGTGGATATTAGTAAAACGCTTTCACTGTGCAATATGTACATACATTTAATAGAAAACAGTTAAGCAATTTAGACCTTAATTCACAAAGACATGAAAGAAATAAAATCAAAACCAGTGAAATCCGCAAATTTCCCAATAGCAAAACATCAACTAATTGCTTTCAAACCTGAAGAATTTCTGGAAAGAGCAGCAATCTATAAAAATACAAAAATTCCAAAAAAATTAATACTTTTAGGGTCACTAGTTTTTTTTAAATAAGAGACGTGAAAAATATTCAATGCCTTTCCTGGGGGGGACTCGAATCTGGACCGGAAATTAATACATATATGTAATATATTTTTCAAGGTTTTTCTGCACATACTATTTTAGTATTAGAAATTAAACACTACGTACATTTTCTTATAATGTTTAAATTTATTATATAGGAATGGTATTCTAAGTAATCAGGTTTTATGCAGTAGTTATGATCAAAATAAAAATTCTGTTATTTCTGTATCAGTTTTTAGTACATTTCACAAATGTAGAAAAAGAATTATGAGAGAAGGAATATAAATGTAATTTCAGTTTTTGAAATTGTATCCACTGTTCTTTCTTTTTAACCCAAAGGGGCAATTTACCCAGAGAGGCTATTAATTTAATTTTGGTATTTTCAGTCGTTCACTATAAAACGGCGTTTCACTTTTCAAGTTGTTGCCACCAAATATTACAACCCGGCATTATATTTAAAGAAATTAAATAACGAAGAATCTGAATGTATGTTTGTTTCTCGCACTGTGAAAAAAACATCGTTATCTAGAGACATCAAATTTTGAATAAAGTAGTCCTCCATTCGAATATGGGAGTCTGGAAGCCTGAATTTCGGATTTAGAATTTCTTTTATCATCTATTTCATATTTTATAAAACTTTAACGAATTTTTGAATAACAAACTCATCGATTTCGAGGAACAATGGCGAGTAATGTACGGAAAACAATATTCCAACGCGCGAGAGTGTGAATCGGAAATTCTAAAGATATGCATTTTTTAAATATTTTGTGATACTACTGTTGAATTGAATTTTATGCTTTAAGTGCGAAGAGCATGTTATTTACTAAAAAAGGTAACACAGGAAACGTTAAAAAACTCCTCTTTGAGCGTAGTATGAAATCTGAAAGCCTTCAGATTTTTTTTTATCCATGCATATTTTTTTTAAATACTTTTTTTTCTTATTATGCAATTATACACTTTCTTAATAACTTCAATTCGTTAAAAGTGAAAAATAATCTTAATAACCGCATTTGATGTATTTGTATGAAGATTTTAAATCTCTGATATTAGAAGCTTGTGTACTTGTACAAAGAGGAACTATAAAAGCATATTTCTTTCTTCAATTCTCTCTCCCTTTTTACAAAATTATGAACATTATTTCCATTTTATTAGGTTCTAGACCATATTAACATTCACTCTACGTTTCTTTTGTTTTTATTACAAACTATATGGTAACAAACGAGCCTCTTTAATGTAGCAAGGAATGCTTCCAAATTTTGATAAATAATTCAAGGAATTTCCGCTCCGACTGAGAATGAGAAGCAAGAAAAGGGAAAAGAATAAAGTATCGGAGAAATTCCAGTTCTTCCATGGCATGAAACTAATTTTGAAATGTAAAACACAAAGCGTTGTCGAAATATCCGGTGATATTTTCATTTGGTATTGGAGCTGTACAAGATCACAGCACCGACCATTCGAAAAAGGCATTAATGCCTAATTTAAATTCTCGCCGGCAGAGGGCGCGCACGCGGCAGCTGTTTAACATTTTCTCTTCTCCTCATCAGCATACAGCAGCTTTGCGAACTCGATTCGGATTCATGCATTCATGCATACGCACTCCCGAGAGGTAAAGCAGTGCTCCCGTGATCCTCTGCTTCCATGTGCGTGAGTACTAGAGTTGAGTTGAGTGGATGAAGGGGATTTGGATGAGAAAAGCGAATAAATTGAGTGAAAAGTCGATATCTAGTGAATTGTGTGGAAAGAAAGTGGATTAAACAACATTTTTCGCGAATACAGTTGCTTCGAGCTGTGGGTTATGGGTTTGAGTCTATTTCGAGTTAAAAGAGTGAAAACGAGGTGTATAGATTTTACAGCAAATTTTCAGTAAAAATGCTTTCACTGAAAATTTTCGGATTTATTTCAACGTAAATTATGCAGGCGAATCATGCATTCCACTGAGATTTTATATATGCTATATTCAGAATGCAATATAGTATGTTTAGTACAATGTACTATATTTAGTAACTGTAAATTCAAAATTTGGCGGTGAAAACACATTTCAAATAACCGAAATGCGAATTGAACATTTTGATACATATCTAAATTCTTACATGTATGTATGTATCAATTATATTGTTTCCTATTTTATGGCAATAGTAAAACTTTTCGATTAATCGAGGTTGCGGATTAACCGAACTGCGGAATGATGGAAAAATTAATATCACAAGCAGTCAGCATGAATTTACAGAAAACACAAAAAAGAGAAGAAAATTGACAATAACGGGCTGACAATAACGGTAGCAGATAATGTTGTAACATTTGGAAGTTATTTTTATGCATAACAATATCTAAATTAATTGTATGCAATCCGAAATATGCATACATTGTTAAATCATCCCTTAAAAATAATTCTTTCATTTTAAAATTAAATGAATTAATTAAGTGTCCAGCCATGATTCTTTCGTTTCGCTTTGACTGTATCGAAATATAAAAGTAACGTAAACGAAACAAAATGCATGGGCTTCTTGAAAAGAAGCAGCAACAGAAAAAAAAACACAGAACGTAAAAAAGGGCGCATGCGTATTTCAGAAAAAGAACTTTTAACACTAAGACGATGGACATTCAAATACTTTTTACTTCTTTGTACAAAGTAATAAGGAAGCACTGCAATCGCGAAAAATTTCGGGTATCACATTTCAACGAAAATATCCATTTTGACCGCTATCGAATGCACTTTAACGATGCTTTTGCATGACATCTGTACGTAAGGACAGAATAAAGGACTCTTTTACCGCAAACAAATTATAAAACTGATTTAAAATGGATTCAGACGACATTTGTTTCATGGTATCTGTACGTATGTGTCTCGCATATCTAAAAAAAAACGAGTGGCCTCAGAACGTTGAAAGTTTGTTGTACATAGGACTGCTATAACATGTAGATGTGCTCTATTTTGGTTTAATCGGCCGCACCAAAAGTATATATATATATGTATGTATATTATAAGAAAACAAATTATTTTAATTAATTTTAAAAATTTATAAATTTTAAAAAAATTTTTTAAAAAAAGAGAAACAAATTAGGTAAATAGCGCTAAAGCTGCTAAGTACTAACATAATGTTTCATAACAGTAAATTTTATTTAATTATTTATTAAATTTAAACAATTCATTGCGCCATTGCTGCAAGGAATGAAATTAGAATTGTTTAAATTTAATAAATAATTAAATAAAATTTACTGTTATGAAACATTATATATGTATGTATATATCCACTCTGTTACTCGGTTCAGTGAGCTCAGTTTCTTTATTGTTATATGTTCTTAAATTGTGTAATTTTTGCTTTAAATATGATTGAATTATGTCGCTGTTATGTCCCGGTTAAGGTTTTTGTGCCTTTAGTTAACTTGCATGCTATAGTTTCAGAATTATCTACAATTTGAAAGTTATGTAAGTGCGAGTAAGCCTAATTGTTTTGGCCATAGCGGCCATAATTGTTTACATTTGAAACTTAACAGAATAGCGGATTTGTTCCCAATCTAGAGAAACTAAGCTTCGCAACAACAAAGATAATTCCTTCTTTTATTATTGTGAATTAAATTATGCTTAATCCATTCTAGAATTTATTCGAGGAAATAAGTGTTTAAGACTTACTTCGAAGTTTTTAATATAGATATTTTGAGATTTTATGTATTTCTGCCTTGTCACGAAGTGAGAACTAAATTAATTGAATGAGAAATACTGAATCGTCTGTGAAACGTGTTTCTTTCTTTCTTTTCTTTTTCGTTTGTTTGTTTAATTTCTTTTATACATCGTTTTAGATTTATCATAGTATTTGAATGGAACATGTGGCAACGATTAAATAGTCCTTAAAATGATATACATAATTTTCAAGCATTCTGAGTTATAAAGTGAATGATATGTAACGCTGTTAAATGAACCTAGCACCAGAGTGTCGCTATAGTAAACAAATATTGTGAATTTTAAAGAGTGCATTTATTCTATTGTGGTTTATGCGCTATCGATGAAGTAGGTTTATGCGATCAATAAGTTTAAATAAAATGCAAAATGTGTATAATTTAATATTTCGTAGAAGGAAGTCATATGGTGAACAACATCAGATTTTATTTACTGCATACGAGCGGAAAAAAGGACACACTCATTACTTTCAAATAATTTTAACAAAGTACGTAAACCACATTTGGCGTTATTATCGCTTGTAACGAATATGCCAAATTTCAAAACACGCCAGTGTGTAAATTCGCTTATATATTAGGAAATATTGAATAAACAAATTATTTTTTTTGCTAGTGTGCCTAGAAATACATCTACTTTAAGAGGATGTTAAAAATTTGATAGTTTATAATACAAAAATGTTTTCGAATAATTTATAGAAAATATTTAAAAATGCAAATTTTCAAAATAAATCATAAAAATTTTGACAATTATATTCGGATTAAGCCCAAATTTCGAATTCTGGAAGACGGAATCAAGTAAGTTTAATTAAAAAAAGAAATATTGATAAATATATATCAAATTGAATTAACATTAAAGAGCTAAACTTTTGAGAGCTAATTTTTTAAAAACACTTGAGCTATTTTTACAAAACTTGGCGGTTTGGCACCATTTGAGTCGTAGAATCGAAAAACGGAGAAGATTGGCATGTCATTTCAGAAAAGTTCGATTTTGTTGGCAAATACCTATATTAAAACAACGCTATAAATCTAATACTTATCCTAAGTCGCGATTTGGAGACATGAAAAACGCAGTTTGAATTTCGGCAATCGGGCCAATAGAACGATAGGAAGATATAAGACTGTCTTTTTTTTTCCCAAAGTGTACATGAAGTTCTTCGTTTATTCGGCATTTCAAAAATTTACAATTAAAAAAAAAGGTCAACACACTTTTACTTCGATAAATCATGATTTTCGTTAAACCTATGCCCGTTGTATCGAAAAATAAAGTATTTCTCAAGAGTTTTCTTCCCCTTACCAGAAAAAAAGAGTTTTTTCCAAAAAAAAAAAGAAAAAAATTCAAAGAGGAATAAAGAGTTAATATACATGTGTAGGTATATGTATATGTTAACTCTTCTTTCTTACTGTTTTAATTTACCTTAGTATATATATACTGAGCT
>KK119481.1:424955-463386 GCA_000611955.2 Stegodyphus mimosarum
TATAAGCAAAAAAAATTTTTCTTCAGGAGAAACTGTATTGTCTTTCAATGACTGTTCTCCTCTAGACGAATTAAAAGTCAAATAACTATAATTATAGCTTTTTTCATTTGTATTTTTACTTCTGCTTCATTTGTTCCTTTTAAAAGTAGCGTTTATTTTGTCGTTTTTTTAATAACAGTCCCATTTTAATTTTGTATTTTTTATAATTTTTAACAATTGCAGTATCATTTCTTTATTTATTATCAATTTCTTTTACCTGTTTAGTTATAATTATTACTTTAAATTACATACATATGTATAACAGTTTTTAAAAAGTAATAAAAACGAGGATTTAAAATAATAAAATTTGAGCTCATAAGCAGTTTATGATTGAGAAACATTAGTCTTACAAAATAGTTTTTATTTATTGTAGAAAGATTATACTATAGTGGAAAGTGCAAAAAAACTGTTGTAACGGAAAATATAGATTAAAAAAACAATTAGCAAAATATTAATCAATTAAAACAAAGTATTAGTCAAAGATTTCTTCAGAATAAGCAATAAAAATTTTAAAAAAAACTTATGGCAATCTGCAAATTAATTAAAAATTTTATTGCTTATTTTAAAGAAATCTTTGACTAATACTTTGTTTTAATTGCTTAATATTTTAGCTAATTGTTTTCTTAATGTGTATTTTCCAGTGCAGAAGGTTTTTGCACTTTCCAGGATAGTGTTACTTTTTCATACCAAAAAAAATATTTTTTTCAAATAATGTATAATTATGTAGCATATATATGACTTTATTTTCCACCTTACCTCTTTGGTATTTTCAATTATTTAAAATTTAACTGCATTTAGGTATTTTCTACATTTACTCATGTTTTTCTAATTTCTTTAAGTGTGCTTTTGTTAGCGCCCTTTCTTTCTGGAACAGGTGAAATGTTTAAAGTATTTTTGAAATAATTGCGATTGTTTAATTAATGTTGCATTTGCGCTTAATTATAAATTATAGGAACGACTAAATTATTTTTGAACTTTACTATTAGGTTAACTTAATTTTTTTCTTATTATATACAGCGTGTCTCAAAAGGTTGTTGCCAACTTAATTTGCTAGTCTGTCATACAATGACAAAAAAAATTTACATAGGAACTTGTGTCCGAAAATTCAATCGGGAACCGCTAGAGGGCAATGTTGGCAAGTATAGAGGGGAAGAAAGAAAGGATGTCGAAAGATGAGTTAATATGACTATTATTAAATAACACGGTCATATCACAGAAGATGTTAAAAATTCCTTCCATTTGTCAAAATGCATGCTTCATAACGTTGACGTATGGATTGACGGACCCGTTCAAATGGGCAGGTGTGTCATGGTTCAAAAGGGCAGGTGTATCAGGGTTCAAAAGCGCAGGTGTGTCATGGTTCAAAAGGGCAGGTATGTCTTGTACACCATATACTTGATATATCCCCACTGATAGAAATCTAGGGGAGACAGGTGGGGGGATTGCAATCGCCATGCGACTGGTCCGCCTTTGCCAATTCAGCGATCAGGAAATGTGAACGGTGATCTCTAGAGGGCAATGTTCTCAAACGTAGAGGGGAAGAAAGAAAGGATGTCGAAAGAGGTATTCGTATGATATGTATTAAAGAACGTGATTAAATTATAGAACATGTTCAAAATTCCTTCCGTTCGCCAAACTGCATGCTTCTCAACGTCGACGCGGGGATTCACGACCCGTTCATGGATCCGGCAGGTGTGTCACGAACACGTTCCGCAACTTCCGCGATCTTGGCAATGAGGACACATGTCCGCTGTTACGATCATCTCATACACCATAGACATCATGTATCTCGGCGAATTTCTTGGTGTTATCTTGCAGAAATCGGTTAAATTCACATCGGAACAGTAAAAATGAGTAACTACCAACGTTTGGATGATGGAATGAGGTTTTCGAATTGTATGGAGGCTAGAGGCAGGCCAATCGCAAGTCCAGATATGCAGAGAGTTTTATTTAACGCCCAGCCTCGTGTGTAACCTACAGAAATAGTTCAAGGATACTGGATCCATCGAGAGAAAGCCTGGGAAAGGTCATCCAAGAGTCACGACGGCCAGAGAAGATCGCTATTTGTCCATTTTAGCGAGGCGTAACAGAGGGGCTACACCTTCTTAATTCTCTTGGGACCTGTATGCAGCCACAGGAAGCCGTGTAACAAGGGCGACTGTTTCCAAAAGACTGAATGAGAGAGGATTGTTTGCCAGAAGAGCGGCTGTTTGCGTCCCGTTCAGGTCTACTGACAGGAGAGTCCGTAGATGATTAGCATGGTGCAGGCAGCACAGTGATTGGAGTACGAAGCAATGGACGACCGTTCTGTTCACCGAAGAGTCCCGTTTTAACCTAAATACCGATTCTCGCCGTAATTTTATATGGAGAGAGCCAAGGACCCGCTACCTACCCTCCAATGTCCGCGAAATCAACAATTATTGCGGTGGCGGTGTAATGGTCTGGGCAGGCATCATGTTGGATGGCCGCACACCTCTCCACTTCTTTGATAGAGGCTCTGTGACTGGTGTGAGGTATACGGATGAGATCTTGGAGTCCTATGTTCGCCTTTTCCGGGGTGCAGTGGGCCCCGAGTTCATCTTACAGGACGATAACGTGCGGCCACATAGAACACTTCGGGTCGACGAATTTCTCGAGAGTGAGGATATTCGCCGAACGGATTGCCCAGTCAGGTCTCTAGACCTCAACCCTATACAGCATGTCTAGGACGCCCCGGGGGAAGGGAATTGCAATTCGCAACCCCCTTCCGAGAACCATCCAGGAACTGAAAACAGCTTTGCTGAATGAGTGAGACCAGTTGCCACAGTCACATTTAAACTGCCTTATTTCCAGTATGACATTACGCTGCGAGGTCTGTATGGCTGTAAGAGGGGACCATATCCCCTATTAACCCATTTCTTTTGTGTCTTCTGCAACCACTGTTTCATAATTTCAGACTCCCATGAGTGTTTCGCACGAACAAGTGTGTCTATTGTAACTGATGAATGTTTATTTTGTATGTATTATGTCAACCTATATTCACACCAAATTTCATTAAAATCTGTCCAGTAGTTCTGCAGATAGTAGATCAAATATAAAAATTCTCTTAATTTCTTTCACCAGTGTAATTCAAAATGCGTAATATGTAGTTCAAAATGCTTAAACTTAGTTCAAAATGCTTAATTACTTGCTTACTGTTTTCGTCAGCTTAATGTACAGTTAAACTGATTTTTAAACATTGCCGGATAGTATAATCTTTCTTATAAAAAACATTATTTGATCAAAATAAATTTTCCGTATTAAGCAGCTTAAGAGCTTGGTTTTATTATATTTTTAGTCCTTTCTAGCCTTTATTATAAAATTTCTAGAATAATTGTTTAAATATATACATATACAGGGTGTCTCAAAAGGTGGTTGCCAAACTTAACATGCTGACCTCTCATACCGTAACAAACAATATTTTCATAGGAACTTATGTCCGAAACTGCGAACGGTAGTGTTCGCAGGCTTATGAAATAATAGGAAGTGTGATCATTTCAGGCAAGGACGTTTCAGCAGAAAGATGAATGAGTTTACCAAATTAGTTCTTTATGGGCATTTTGTGGAAAGAATTCCCGGATCTGATAGTTCACATTCCAGCAGCTACACCGCGAAACATCTGGCTTCAGCATAATGAAGCGTCTTCACATTTTAGCAGCTTTATGAGGGAATACCTCGATTAGATTGGCAAAGGCGGACCAGGCGCATGGCCACCACGATCCCTCGACCTAACTGCTATCATGCATGTGGAGATACATGATGTCTATGGTGTACGAGATGACCGTAACAGCGGACGTGTGTCCTCGTTACCAAGATCGCGGAAGTTGTGGAACGTATCCGTGACACACCTGCCGGATCCAAGAACGGGTCGTGAATCCACGCGTCGAAGTTGAGAAGCATGCAGTTTGGCGAACGGAAGGAATTTTGAACATGTTCTATGATTTAATCATGTTCTTTAATACATATCATACTAATAGCTCTTTCGACATCCTTTCTTTCTTCCCCTCTACGTTTGGGAACATTGACCTCTAGCGATCACCGTCCGCATTTCCTGATCGCTGAATTGGCGAAGGCGGACCAGTCGCATGGCCATTGCAATCCCCCGACCTGACTCCCCTTGATTTCTATCAGTGGGTGTATCCGAGGTGTGCTAGCGAATGCAATTCGTCTTACCCTCAACGCGCTTATAAAGCCTGTTTTTCTGCTCGCTCCGCCTACACACATGTATACGCTTACGCATTTGTCGTAGAAGAGTTGTATTTTATCTAGAAGCAGTGGTTTTCCCTTCAGTTCAGTTCTTTTCATGCAATTAGAGAAAATATACAAATTCTCTTAATTTATTTCACCAGTGTAGTTAAGATTTCTTTAAAATATGTAAAAAAAAATTCCTATTCATTTAAGAAAAATGTTTTCAATTTTAAAAAACTGATGAAACCTTCATATTAATTATTGATACTTTAATGCTTCAAATAGACTCGTCAGGGGATAATTATTTAAAATACTAAACTTGAACGATTAAGAAGTACTGAATGCAATATACTTATATATGTATTACCAAATTCAAACCAAGCTACTATGTGTTTATATATTTGTATATATGCAATATATAGTTGTTTTTCTACATATTTACTAAATCATATTATATATTTGTAGTCAGTTAAACGAGCTAGTAAGACAGATAGCCCTTCTGCGTATTGCTGCATTAAAATAATCTAACCTAAGTTAAGTTAGTTAATCAGTTAAATGAAACAGACGTATATGACATGCTTATTGCCTTAAAACGAATTATTTTTTATAGTAAATGTACCAAACACATTCATTAAAATGAGTTAAGGCTTTTTAAAAACATATATTACATCATTAAGATTAATTAATTAATTTCGATTTAGTCGAATGAATAGGAAAAAAAATTAAAAACGATTGCAGTATCATTTAACAGTAAGCATAAATTTTACTGACCTTAACAGAAATAATTCAGATAATTGGATTTGTGTTAGATTTTAATTCATTATGTACAATTCAAGGTGAAAAACAATTATACTACGTCAATATGATTAATGTAATATATATAACAGCACTATTTATTATCACCTGAAACAGATATATATGCAATATATTCAATTGTTGCTGTTGGCTTGTCCATGTATTTCATGGAAATATGCTTGCCGAAGCCCCAGGGAGGTTGAACTTCTCTACTTCCATCCCAATTTTGAGGAGGAGTACCGCGGAGGTGGTCCGACGGTCTCCCACTCCGTTCCCCTACCACAAACCACACGAGAGGACTTTCGAGTCGCCGTATATTTAGAGTGTCCCCATGCTGCAAAGACACTATACATTTACAAACATCCATGCCTTCTCAGGAATTCGATTCTCGAGGCCATCGATACTGCAGTAGTCTGTCCTAATCACTATATCGTTTGGGAGGCTATTATATTCAGTGTGCATGCATAATAAATATATGTAACATTATATTCATTTCGTATATATATATCTTACCTATTATATATCATATAAGAATAAAGAAAAAAGTCATATTTATAAAATAATATATTCATTATTTGTGTATTCATTAATATAATAATAACAGTATAATAAAATATAAAAAGGAATAGTTTAGTTATTAATCATTAGTCATATTAACAACACTATATCAAAATATAAATATAATTAATATAATTGATAATTACTATAATTTAACAAAATTAATTACGCAGTATAATACTTATTTATGCTCATTAACTACATATTATTTACATTTCACTAATATTATAAAAATATAATACGGGATAATAAGTACAAAATATAATCGAAGGAAATGAAATAATTGTTCAGGTAATGATCCAGATATATCAAACAGTGAAGTTTCTAAGAATAATTAAGCGTTCTTAATGCAACCACCTGCGATTTTAAACCACTTAGACATTGTCGAACATGAGAATCAATGGCTTTCAGTATACTTACTTAATTATGCTTTCAGAAACACTTTCAAATGTTTTCTTATTTCATTATTTAGGGAAAACTATGAAATAATTGCAACAACCCGAAGTTTTCATTTTTCGCGACAGTTACTATGTTTAAGAAAAATTTGTGATGGCGCAGAAGTAAACGGGAATATCTTTTTCTGAAATAAGAAATAGTTTCAGGATTTATGATCAGTAACTAAAAACATATTGAATAAAGCTTTAATTTCAATAAAAAAGTGCTACTTTTTTTAAAGAATGGATTGCCGTAAATTTCATTATTTTTATAAATGACCGCTGAAAATAATACTCCATACCGGTTGGAAAGAATTTTATGTGTCTTCTCCAGTTTTCCGAACTTTTATTGACACCAATCAATTCGGATAATCATTATTCTAATGTACCGCAATAATATATATTAAACTACTATTGCCTTTCTTTATGATTAGCTAAAGCATGATACATATTACAGTTTGTTTCTGAGAATGAGTTTGAAACTTTGGAATTAGAAATACTAAAAAAAGCACACAGCAGCAAATCAAAAAAGTTCTTCGGTGAAACAATTAACTGAACATGTGTTGTGGAAGTAAACTGTACGAGAACATCCTTCCCTGCCAGTTCAATCCATTCTGAAACAAAATCGAAAATCTCAACATTTTTCGGTACAGTTCCTGACATTCGGGAACGTATTTCGTTCCATCTGCAATCTGCGAAGTTCCAAACCCTTCTCTAGGCAAAGTATAGCCGAGGATAACCGAATGATTATTGGCTGTCACGAAGTGCTGTGATGGCAGACGGCAAGGAAAAGCTAACGTATCGGAAACCGCAACCGTAACACCATACAGACGGACGATCGCTGGTGCGCATACCAATATATCAACGACACCTGCGAAGACAGGACACAAACCACACCGGTTGAATCCTTTTGACCAATGACATCGATTACCTGGAGTGCGTACGTGTACCATCCACGATGCTCTTTAGCTGTTCCTCCAGCTCCTGGTGACCTTTGACGAGTGTTAGCGCCCCGGCAGACGTTGCCCCTGCCAGAAGGAGAGAGAGGATGGGGCGCTGCAGAGCCTGCCCTGTTTACCCTTCTGATATATGCAGGAAAACGCTGATGGGAGCTGCTCTACTAATGTTGTTGCTCATTACTCACTTAAAATGAGCCGTTTACGTTGAGTTGAGCTGGCTTTAGATGCTGTGTCACGTAACGAGGATCCGTAACAAGGACGCGTGGGACTTTTCCAAGAGGAGCTGAGGGTTGGGGGGAAGGATGGGTGTATCTTATGGCAGGGGATGGAGAACGCCGTTTAATTGAATGTTTTGGGGAATCCTTTCTAGCTATTCGATCGTTAAATCTTCTCATGGCTATGCGGTGGAGATTAAATGTTGAGTTTTTCCCGCTTGTGTAGATAGGAATGCATACTTGTTGTAAGAAAGAAACTGTTAATAGAATTGAGAAAACTGAATTTGTGTCTTTACCCAGGAGGATTATAATGATACGTGCAAAGGTTGATAAGTATTGAAGAAAATATGATTAGAGGAGAATTAAAAGAAGATACCACTTTTAGAATTGAGATTAAACAATAGTTGATTATAATAATTTTGTAAATTTAAATAATTATTAATTGTGATTTAGCTTAAGCATAGTATTATTTCTTTAGAAGATTAAAAAAAACCTAATTTAGTCAACCAATAATAACATATTTTAATTAGCAATAGTATCCATTTTGCGGGAACTTAACAGATTGTACAAAAGCCTTTTGGTAAGTTTTTTCTGTCACCCTAGCAGGGATGGTGGTTAGTGAAAGCTGATTGCATAAATCGTTGGTTCTGTGTTCGAATCCGTAACAAGGTATAAACGTTAGACTTTTGCTAAAACAGACGTACTAAAGTATGCCAAACTGAAATTCCTTTTCACTTTTTAATTCCTTTCCTTTAGATATTAAGGAAGAATCTCTTTATTCTATCTTTCGTCTTTATTGCTCTTAATCAGATTTGAAAAGAATTAATAATTGGTTTTAATCAGATTACGGCAAAGCACATAAAGCTATCTACCTGAAAGAAGACATGCTTTTCGAGGATTTTCTAAGAGAAATTGGTTCGTATCCACATTATATTCGTATATAAGGAAAATCACAGAAACGTTTCCAAGCCACACAGTTACACTTGAATTCCTGGCGAACTAGAGGTTATTTCTAATCGTGCTGCTGGTGACCGCAAATCTGATATAAAAATTAGGCAAAATCCCATATGCTTTGCCTAGTTATGTATCTATATAAATTAATCCAGTTCACTTTATAAGGTATTTTTCCCTCCTTCTTAGCATACCTTTGTGGTGTAGTGGTCATCGCACTCGGCGCGTATTCGAGAGGTCCCGGCGGGGGTATTGCTCATTTTTCATGTCTTCTGCTTTGAAATAACCTAATGTCTCTACAACTTCGCGTTTCTTAGTTTTTATGAAACATTAAAAAATGAAGACTGATAATCTGGCGCATTTTGTTTGCATTAATCAAACCTGTTAATTTTGAAAATAATTTCTAAAAACATATTGTGAAAAAAATCGCAATTAAATATGCACAGGGTGGTCCATAAAAAAGTATATATATATATATATTCATATATATAAGAAAAATAAAGAACACGTAAAAGATTAAATTAGCAACGTAAATTTCCCTTCTCAATTTTAAAAATAGTAACCTCTGTTTGCACTGCGTCATTTCGAGATTAATCCATGTCATATGACTCTTACATAACTTTGGTGAGGTAAATGGGATTAAAACTCAAGCAGCCAATAATAATTTTACAGAAGTATTACCTATCCAATCAAAATGCATTGAGAAACAAAAAAACAAAACTAACTGAGTCTGAATTAAGAGTTCGCCCTGAACATAACGCACTTGCTTTCAGCGGCTTGGTCTAACATGACTGTTGTCTGTCTGTTCCGTCTTTTTCTTGATTTCATTACATACATATATATATAATGCATATTATGTATGTATTGTTGTATACGAACAGGTTTGTAATGGATTGCATGCACACAGAACCGATGATAGCTCGATAAAATTTATTTTCATAAAAGAAACACTCACTTTACAGTTCTAGAACTTTCCACAAAAGTGCTCATGCAGCTCTTCTCAGTATGCCGGAGCAGAATAAGTAGTTGCCACTTCAGCCTACTAGTAAAACGTTAAACACAATGCAATGCAAAGCTGATATAAAGAGAGATCTCTCAATAATCTGAAGTCATCTCTGAATTAAAAACTGAGAACTGATGCTCTCTCCGGTTTTTCCACGGCAGCAGAGGAATTTCTAAAAACTTCCATTTCTCGAAATTGCTTACTTACCACCAGCTGAGTTACTGTACCGCCTGTTATATGACTGTCAGCATTTGTACTCAATTGGCGAAGCATTCTGTTATCGCTAAACCTAGCCAAAAATCTCTAGAATATTAAAATTTGTAGCGGAATTTATGAAGTTACTTCGGAATATAAGTATTTGTGACCTGTGGTTATTAAAGAGACTCTCTCAAGACATTGCTGAAGGTCTTTTTTAAGATTGTTTTTAGATTATCGCAGTTCGTTGCCAGGTAGCTTATGAGAGTTTTAAGTTTGTTTTGTAGCAGCTTACGCTTTTGGAGTTGTTTCAGCCATACCTGGGCAATTACTGGAAGGCATATATCTGGAAAATACTGGAAGGCATATAAAGTTACATATAAGGACGGTACACAGTTACAAAAATTTGTCACCAAAACATCTACGAGCTTTATAATATCTCGCCAATTTAGCAAAATAGCCATTTACTTCAATGTAATCTGCTCCCATGATCTTAATGCCTTGCCCCTGTACCCTTATTTTTCTGGAAAGCATCCCTTTTTTTAAAGCGTTTATGTCACATTGTTCAGAATTCTAAGAATAAAGCATATTTTGGGCTGTAACATTACTAAAATATAACTGAAAAAAATCTGAAAGCTTACAGATTTTACATACGCCCAAAGGGCGTATTTTAACGTTTTGTGTGTTACCTTTATTTATTAAATATCAGGTTCGTCGCACTTAAACCATTTAATCCAATTCAACAGCAATATCGCAGAATAATTTTAAAATCAGCATAGCTTTAGAATCTCCTATACACAGTCTCACGCGCTGGAGATAAAAGTGTTTTTTCTGTACAGCGTTGCCATTGCTCGCTTTGAAATCGTTCAGTTTGTTAATCAAACTTTCATTGTAGTGTTACAAAATATGAAATCGATAACAAAACAAATTCCAAATTCCAAATTTGGGCTTCTAGATGCCCATATTCGGTGGACGATTATGTTATTCAGAATTGGATGGCTCTAGATACCGTCGTTTTATCACAATACGAGAAGCATACATATATTTATGCAGCCTCTTCATTATTTAATTTCTTTAAATATACTAAAATAGGGCTGTAATATTTGGTAGTAACAGTTTGAAGAGTGAATCAACGCAGAAAGTGAAAAAAGTGCCAAAACGAAATTAATAGCCCTTCTGGGCTAGGGCACTTTATACTAAAAATATTTCGAGAGGGGCTGCTAGTTCCCTTCTCGAAAACGCGCTGTCTGAATTTCAGGAAAAATATAACAAAAAATTGCCCATATTAAACGCCATAATGGTTAGACGCCAAATTTTCCATATTTGGTTTCTTATCTGTAATATGGAAATTTCAAATGTAACCATAGATGACCATTTTTATAAAAAAGTACGTAAAAAAGTCATTTTTTAATTAAAATGAAATATATTTAAGAATAAAAATAAAGCATGCATACTTATACCCGCAGATCAAAAATTGCAGTTATAACATCAACTTTGAATTTCTAAACCTCCGAAGCTGTCCACCAGTAACCAAAAGTTAAGACCACTGACTATTGGTACTTAGATTCGGGTTTAAACATACACGAACTGAGCTACATGGGTGCTTTGAACGATTTTCCACATGTGGTTAATGTTAATACAAGTTAACGAGTTAATTTCTCATAGAAGCCCTCTAAGAAGGTATCCTTTCCTTTAGCAGATAGCCTTTCATTGCTTTGCCGTTTTCAAATAACAGTAACTCAAACATTGAGCTAAGCGTGCAGTTAGTATTAATAGGGATATACCGGTGTGAATATTATATATCCTTACAAAAGCGTTTTTTTAATTGTGGACATGGAATAAATGTTAATAGTGCTATTGAAAGTTCGTATACAATTTTAAACGTGGAATTAGTTAGGCAGTGGACTGTTATAGAGATACATGGAACGTCTAGATAAGTTTACAGTTTCAGTTACGCAGACCTGTTCCGATGTCAAAAACCAAAACCCTCCAACGTCCGTATAGTTGATTGCTTAGATGAACGCGTTTCTTTTATGTCTAATTTATTATCAACATTCAAAATATTCTATGCCGCCCAATGGGGATAATGGTTAATAACTCTTGACTACTGTATCGAAAGCTTCGGCTTAGAAGAAGAAGGCATAGATGTTTGTAAATATATAGTGTCTGCGCGTTGCATACTACTTAAGCTGATTCTCATTGCCATTTTAAGAATCGATCTGTTGCCTAATAGTGTCTGCGCGGCATGGAGGTACTCTAAATATGCGGCGAGCCGAAAGTTCTCTGGAGAGGTTGAAGGTAGGAGGGGTCCGCTGCATCAAAATTGGGGCGGGGGAGTGAGCAAAGTCGTACTATCCCATGTATGTTTCTCAAGGCTCTTGACGGGCGCAATTTTGCACTCTTTGCCACGACGAATTTCGTGGGTTTGTTCTGACGTTACTATCAGATAAGTAAGATAAATCACATCAGCTCATAAACCTGCCCCAAACCAATACACTGTTTCGCGAATAAAGTATTATTTGAGGGGGTTGAGGGTTTAATAATTGCATAAAATAACAGCTGAAGTATGGTTTCGCTTTCTCCTTTTTCTCAAAAACGAAAATCCACCTCCGATTTCCCTAATAA
This sequence comes from Stegodyphus mimosarum, assembly GCA_000611955.2. NCBI lineage: Eukaryota > Metazoa > Arthropoda > Arachnida > Araneae > Eresidae > Stegodyphus > Stegodyphus mimosarum. The sequence continues at coordinate 436,936 of KK119481.1, forward strand.
ACGCAAAAATTAGAACTGTAATAAATCCTACTTGAAAACGAACTTTCATAAAGCGGATGATATCTAAACAAGTTACCGGCTATTTAACACGGAAATTCTAGTATGCATCAATAACGTACTAAACATATAAAATACAACGTATATTTTTGAGACGCTGTACTGCTTATTAGCTGCTATTGCTACAGAATGCACAACAAAAAATGTAAACTGACATATAGTATGATATTATAAGTTTTGTTGCAGTTTCAGAAAAATGATATCGACTGCATTTGTATATGCGAAATCTGACCCATATACAATTTAAAAAATTTTGAAAGGTTTTAGATTTTGACGGTCACCCGAAAAAGTTTGTTAAGGTTTTCCACGCTCTCGCTTAGCTCGCAGTCTACCACTCTGCTGTTACAATCACTCATACAAACTTTTTTTTGTCTTTTTAGCTTGAATATTAATCATTATTTGGGTGCCAGTTACTCCATATAGAGTTCAATAGAAAAATTATAAAAATTTTAAAAGCAGTATGATAGCAGCATATGCTTAGAATTTCCAATTTAATTTCTGATTTCTGTGTTAAGTGTTGGCATGAACATTTTTCTATTTTTTTTTTTCAATCTTCTCATTTCATCATATCAATGTTCCCTTTTCTTACTAAAATGGCTTTACAAATCACGTTTTCTGTCATCTATTATTAATGTTTTGTGTGTTTGCTGTTATTTAATATCACATTCTTGGCGCTTACGCCAAGTAAAATTCGATTCAACAGCAAAATTACAAAATATTTACAAACAGCGTATTTTTGAAATTTCCGATAGAGAATCTCGAGCGCTGGAGATGAAAACGTTTTACTCAGCACAGTGTTGCCACTGCTGGCTTTGAAATCTTTGAGTTTGTTAATCAAAATTCGTTTAAGTTTTACAAACTATGAAATGCATAATAGATCAAATGCCGAATTCAAAATTAGGGCTTCCATATGTCCATATTTGGGTGGAGGACTGCGCTATTCAAAATTTGATGTCCCTAGGTATAATTGCTTTTTCACAATGCGAGAAACATACATACATACATTCATGCAAATTCTTCATTATTTAGTTTCTTTAAATATAATACAGGGCGATAGCATTTAGTGACAACCATTTCAAAAGTGATGCAGCGCAAGTTAGTGTTTCGACGTAAAATGCCATTTCAGTATCCCATTCGGGACTAACGTCCCTTTTAAGTTAAAAATTGAGAGGGTTTAGATTTTAACGGTAAAGGTTAAAAGGTTCTTTTAATGTTTAATATGGTTTGTCAGTAGAAATTTCCAATAGGGATCGTTCAAGAAAAATAGCAAAATAGTTTGTCGGAAATTAGATGAATGTATATTTAGACTAATATCGGAACGATATATATCTTCTATATATTTGAAAAGTGAAAAAAATGCGCAACATAATTCTATAAAAATATTTAATATTTCAAATTTTATCTCTTGAATTAAGTCCTTTTTTACTTCCTTGTGCGAAGTAAAATATAACGAAAAATTGTGGGTATATTTCAACGAAAATATCCATGTTGACCGTTATCGAATGCAATTTAAGGATGTTTTTGTGCGACATCTGACGTAAGGACAAAATAAAGGACTCGTTTTCCCCAAACGAATTATAAAATTGATTTAAAATAGATCCAGGAGAGATATTTTCGTGGAATCTGTACGTATATACATATGTATCTAGCATAATTCAGAAACCAGTAGCCCCAGAACGTTGAAATTTTGCATATAAGACTGCTATAACATGTAGTTGTGCACCTCCCGTTTTGGTTACAATCGCAGCACTAAAAGTATATGTATATATGTATATATATCCACTTTGATATGCTCGTCTCCGTGAGCTCAGTTGTTTTATTCTTATATATTGGTAAATTGTGCATTTTGTGCTTAAAAATGATTGAGTTATGTTGTTCTTACCTTCCGGCTAAAGTTTTTATGCCTTTAGTTAACCTGCATGCAATATTTCTAGAATTATGAACAATTTAAAAATTGTTAAATTGCGGCTAAGCCTATTTTTTACCATAGCAGCCATATTTGTTTACATTTGAAACGTAGATGGAATTAAGTCTTTCTGCACCTTCAGTATCTTTTTGCGGAGTGGGGCCAAAAAGAAGCTTTTAGTTTTGTGCACTGAAAAATCTGCCTTCTTGCCTGCTGGCCGAATTGCTTGTTTCTGGGTAGAAACTGTAGTTGTAAAAATTGTTCTTTTAATTGTTTTAACTGAATATAGTGTTTTATGTTTTTCTATATCTTTCGAATTTTAATGAAGATATGTTGAGTTTTTATGTATTTTTACTTTTCCTCAAAGTGAGAACCGAATTAATTGAATGAGAAATATATCTCTAATGAAGTTCGAGGAAATGAGTTTAAATGAAAGGCAGGAAGAAGTGCGTATAATTTAATAACCCATACAAAGAAGTCGTATGGTCTACACACCAGATTGTATTTAAATCAATCAGACTAAAATGTAAAAAACAAGATTTTTAAGAACAACCTCTGTTGTTTAAGAATTGCATCTATTGGCTTTTAAACAGCTTATGTGTTGTTCAATAGCAAACATATTCAATCTGAAAGATCTACATTTCGCTGATTTTATATTTTGCCAAATGGCAACGAACTAGAATGAAAAGTGAAAGAATGCATTTACAATGGACATTGCAAATTTACGTTTTGAAAATAATAGCCCTTTTGAGCTAACAATAACACGCTCAGTAATATGAACGGTTCTGCGTGTAGTATAATATGCAAAAAAGATTTTACTTACTTTGCTGAACATTTCTTCTAGCATATTTTTAATTTTTAGCTTATATTTTAGGAAATTTATTTTTTTTCTTGATTCTATATTTTGTTCATATGTCTTGCATAGTTAGTGTGATATAAATTTAGTCTTAATAAAACATTTTTCTTTTTGCAGGTAAGAAAACTTTCCTTTTGGAGTTTGAAATATAGAACACGTCCATACATATCTGAATTACGAGTAATGTATAACTGACCTTTGTAGATATAAGCCAGAAAACATAATCTTACATCTTCAGTTTTTATTAAGCAGAGTTAAAATTTATTAATAACGGCCTTGTCTTTCTTTGCAAGTGTAACTGTATATTTCCTATTGCACACATGTTGATTTTTATAATATGACTGGTTATTTTGTATTCTATTTTTATTAAGTTGTCAAGACACCATTCTTATAAGATTTGAAAGAAAAGGAAAAGGAGGATAGCAAAAAGTATTTCATTAAAGCAAATTCTATCTGAAACATGTTATGTTATGCAGTTTGTATAATATCAAAAGTAAAGAATTACAAAAATTAAGCTCATCATCTGTAATGGATTAATTGTTTTGTACTTCTGTACGTAAAGAAGCACCTAAGATTTACTTAAAGATCCTAGAAGTTATTATGAGTATATGCAAGTCCTTTTTTTACGCGTTTCCTAAATGTAGTGTTTTTTGCAAATCGAAATTTTCATGGCAGTATTGAATTTATCAGTTAATCAACAAGATTTTACAATGAGTCACGTAATCTTATTTCCCGTCTTTGTGTTACATTTTGATAGTTGTTTTTGTTAGTTGTCTTTGTGTTACATTTTGATAGTTGTTTTTCTCAAAGTTATTAGTACAATTCAAAATTTCTCAATATTAACAAATTAAAATAAAGCCAAAGCTTTCAGATTTTATATAAGCCCAAAGGGGCGTTTTGTGTGTTACCTTTTTTATTAAATATTATGTTCTTCGCACTTAAACCATAAAATTCAATTCAACGGCAATATCGCAAAATAATTTTGAAATGAGCATATCTTTAGGATTTTTGATACAGAGTCTCGGGAGCTAGAGATAAAAATGTTCTTTTTTCCATATATTGTTGCCATTGCTCGCTTTGAAATCGTTGAGTTTGTTACTTAAAAATTCGTTGAAGTGTTACAAAATATGAAATCGATGATAAAACAAATTCCAAATTTGGCTTCCACATGCCCATATTGGGGTGGAGACATACGATATTCAAAATTTTATGGCTCTAGCTACCGTTGTTTCATCACAATGCGAGAAACATACATGCATTTATGCAGATTCTTCACTATTTAATTTTTTTAAATATAATACAGGGCTGTAATATTTAGTAGCAACAATTTAAAACGTGATTCACCGTTTAAAGTGAATCAATGCAAAATGAAATTAATAGCCCTTCTAGGTAAATTGCTCTTTGGGGCTAATAATTCGTCTTTGCTCTAAAATGTGAGTAACATAATGATTTAATTTTTCAGAAATTAATTAGTATTTAACTATTGTAAAATTTTCAATTCTTCGAATTTTGTATTTTTAGAACATTAAATAATATTGCAAAATTCGTATACCATTATATACACCAGGGTTTTTAATCTCAAATACTCTTGTGGAATCCTTGAAATAATATTGATATTTTAGGAAGCGATGGAGTTATAACCCGAAATACACACACATATATGCTAGCCGATTTATCTATATTTGGTGTAGAACTCCTATTGATTTCTCGTCGAGTAGAGTTCCAGGGCTGAGAGATTTAAGTGCAAAAAAAATTCTGCAGAATTTTTGTATTGCTTGAAGAAAAGGGATTCGCTGTCACCTAACTCGAAGAAAAAGATCCTCTAAATCGATTGTATTTTATATAAAATCTGCCTACCTAAATACGTTTTCTCTGCACTTTCATATTTTCCTTTGGCGATATCTCTTGCATATATTGCATCATACGAAATGGAAGAGATAATGCCAATATACGAATTTCACGTTTTTATAGTTCTGTCGTCTTATGATAAGGCTAAAATATCTGGGTTTTTAATTTGATAGATGCGAGAAAGAGTATATTGCATACATTAGTATACTTTGCATTATTTTAGTCAGTAGTGCAGAATCAAGTGTTCTATGTGCAGCATGCTTGACTATTACTTTAATTAATGTTAGCAATGTTTTCCCGTAATTTTTAAATTAAACTACATTGTTTTGATCTAAGTCATATGAATATCATATGTTTAGTATCTACGGAGGGGCAGTCAATAACTTTTACACCTAACACACCTGCGCAAGATAAATGTTTAAAATTACTTTCTCAGTTTTCATAGTTCGCCCTGATTTCAAGGCACTTAAGCGTCAGATTCCTGCAGAAAAACGTGTTTTGTCACATCCTTCACATCATTCCTCAATGGTATATTTCAGCTCATCTTTGTACCAATCTCTTGAAAATCAAGCAACAATGCTTGTTGTGTAAGTCTTCCTTTTAATACTGCCATAATGGTGGTTGAATGGTTAAAACCGTGGAATACTGGTAGTTCATCTTAAATCCAAAATTAGGCTAACTGGCAGGCTGCATGTTTGGTTTTCTGGTTTTCCCCATGTGTAACCCGAATACATACCATTCTTCCTCAAAAAGTCCTCCTCGAAGATACTGCTCCGTAGCTATATATCCATAGGCAGATAGCCCTCACTTGCTTTGCTGTATCGAAACAGCATAAACTAATCTTCCTTTTGATTTAAAATGAGTATCCAGGATAATGTAACAATAATAAAACTGTTTTATTGAAATCTTGGTTGGATACATATTCAGTCTAAAACCTTTTTACTTCTTTGTATGAAGTTATAGATACATTAGGCATTTTTTGAAAGCAGAAGAGATGAAAAATGAGCAATGCCCTCGCAGGGACTCGAACCACGGAACTCTCGAATACGCGCCGAGTGTGCTGACCACTACACTACGAAGGTATGCTAAGAAGGCAGGAGGAATACCTTATGTATTTTCCTTTTCTCAAGGGCGACTGGGAATTAAGGGACCCAGTCGCCAAATCCTCGTGGGGGAGAGTCATCATTCACCACCTTTTTATTTCGGGCGCCACTGTAGAGACATTAGGTTATTTTCTTAAACAAGGAGAGATGAAAAATAAGCAATGCCCTCGCCAGGACACGAACCACGGACCTTCGAATACGCGCCGAGTGTGTTGACCACTACACCACGAAGGCATGCTAAGAAGGCCGGAGAAATACCTTATAAAGTAATGGAAGTATTGCAATAGCGGAAAATTTCGGGTATGGTATTTCAATGGAAATATCCATTTCAACCTTTCCCAAAGCTATTTGGACGATTTTTTGCTTGATGTCTGTACGTACGAACAGAAAGAAGAACTCTCTTTTTCCAAACATGGATTGTAAAAGAGATGTCAAATGGATTCTAGAGGAATTTTGTTCTTGACGACCCTGCGTACGTACTTATGTATGTATCTCGCATAACTGAAAACCGTTAGACATAGATCGTTGAAACTTTGTTTATGCGAGTGCTATAACGTATAATTGTGCACTTCTCGTTTTTATTGCGATAGGCAATATCAAACGTGCATACATGGGGGTTCGCAACCAGACCGACAAACTTACAGGTGTGTAGGGGGTACAGAGATTACTCGGAATCACATAGGAATGCAGGGCCGCAAATGCCATACTTGCGAACTACGGTGCAAAGAAGCAGAGAAAAAGAACAGAAACAGCAACACATTAATGGGACAAAAAAACTTTTATTGCAAGGTTGTACTTCAAAACGTGTTCGAAATTACGATCAGAAGTCGTCTGACAGGCTTGAAAGCAGAGCTGCATGGAATTCCTTACGTTTTGGAAGATTCCTGGCATGTCACGTATCCTCCTGGCAGCTACACATATTCAAGCTACAAGATCTTGTACACCTAACTCTTCATGTGTCCCCAGAAGAAGTACATGCATTATATGTCCGATGTAGGTCTATGTGGTACCAGCATGACGGGCTCCTCCACATTACACGATTGACGTTCGCCTACATTTCGACGTAACCTTTGGGCAGTGGTGGATAGGTCGTGGTGGCCAGGTTTATTGACCTGCCAGATCAGCGGGCTATCATGCCTGGGCGTCTTCTTTTGGGATCCCATGAAGAGTTTGATATACGAGATGCCGTTCCTTCAATTGAAGACCTCGTCGCTCGAATATTTGTAGCTGCCGGGAGGATACGTGACATGCCAGGAATCTTCCAGAACGTAAGGAATTCCATGCAGCGCCGCTCTCAGGTCTGCCAGAGGACTTCTGGTCGTAATTTCGAACACCTGTTATAGTACAATCTTCCAATAAAATATTTTTTGTCCCATTCATGGTGTTGCTGTTTCTGCTCTTTTTCTCTGCTTCTTTGCACCATAGCTCGCAGCTACGGCATTTGCGACCCTGCATTCTTATGTGATTTCGGGTCGTCTCTGTACCCCCTACACATCTTGCAAATTTGTCAGTGTGCTAGCGAATCACCCTGTATAAACACCAAGCCCTTTATCCGGCTTAAAAGTCCTTACTGGGCCTTTATTTTCGTAATCATTGGTCGTAGTCATATGCATCCAATTACAGAAATGTTTTAAATGACAAAAATGTTTATGTTTTGTCAGTGTAAAATGGAAGAAAATTTAATTTTGGACAAAAATGAAATCTAACTTTTAATGCGGTCTCTCGGTTCCTATACTTATATTTGTGAAAGCTTTATACTTATTATGAAAAAATAAAACTATAAGAAGTTTGACTCCAGTACGACAAAAATTAACCGGGATATTTTATTTGAAAATATGCAGTTTTTGATGCCATTTTCAACTTGCTCTGAGTGATCCATTAATTTAATTAGAATAATTCGAGGAAATAAATTTATATGAAGGGAAGCAAAAATGGGTATAATTTAATAGGCTGTGCAAGGAAGTCATATTGTGTCCACATCAGATTTTTTAGACTATGACTTTATCAAGTGGTTATGTGCGAAGTCACCTTAGATGCAAATACTTTTTCAGTTGCAAACTATCCTTAAAAACGCAGGTTTTCGTAACATGATAAACTGCTATATACTTAGACGAATGCAATAATTTTAAGTTACAAGACAGGCTTGATCGTTAGAACTCCTCTTGGTACCTTATAATTTGGACAGTAATATTCCTACCTTTGCTTAAATAATATAAGCGTAATATATTTCATAAAAATTAAAATCCTTAGCCATGCATATTTCTTATCAATTCTCTGCGTAAAGCGCCGAGGAAAAGATGATGCTAATGCAACATGAAATATTAATTTTTGTTTTTGAAATTAAGTAATGTTTAGACGAAAAGTGTTTTCATATTTCTCCTATCTCTAGAAATTAAGGAGCTCAAGTATAAGCTCCTTAAGAAGGCTTACCCTCTTCCTTTCAAAACCACTCATTTGATGAAAACGTTCCCCAAATTGAAACTTGACTATAGAATCTAATTGAGCCTCGCTTGTTAATATCCCATCCTCTCCAGTGCGCTGCGTTGTTAGCGCCCTTTCGGGGCGCACTCCTTCGCGAAAATTCTTCCCCAACATTCATTTTCCGTACGAAATTTAATCCCATTTATGTAATTTGAATTCACGGTCTTCCCAAAAATTAAATCTCACACGCTGCTTCTCCCCAAACCTAATTCGAAGGCGTCGACAATTATGCGAATTTGGCCTGTGAATCAGATGGGCCTTCGCGGGAAGGGGGGGAGGTAAGGGTTTGTAATGGCCGTTCGTCGTTTACCAGTCCAGAATCAAATGGAAAGTGACAGCTGACTCCCAAAGTTATGATTACTCCAGTGGGGAGGGTTGATATGTATCCTTGTTTACATCCCCCACTGGCCCTTGTCTATTTATTCCAAATATCGAATGGGTTATCCTCATGCGAATAGATTTCAGATAATTTAGAAATTAATTTCTGGTTTAGTAACTTACGTGAAACTCACTCTTAAACTTCGCCTCAGTTACGTAATTCTTTCCTGGAGGCTGTTCGTCATCTGAAATGTTCGTGAACCAGAGCGATTTTCCGCTTACGAATGAAGTGTAAAACTGATTAATCTGTTCGTGATCACAGAGGATTGCTTGTTTAAATTTTCCCAATAGTACAAGTTTATAATGTGAAAGACGAGTTTATAATGTCAGACCAATGGAAATCATTAAATTTAAGGCAAAAAATGCAGTGTAACTTGAGATCACAAACGCCTCATTTCACAAATAAATCGGTTCAAGAACAATTGTCTGAATAAAAGGAATTGTCTGAATAAGGAACTATGTCATGAGTTACGAACACTCAGTCGGCAACACGTAATTTTCAAAAATGTTTTGAGGTAACCTATAACGCATAATTAACATTCGGGGATTTCCCGAAATATCATTTATTGAGCTAATTAGGAAATGGAGTCACACACATTCTAATGCTTGTGGACGTAATCCTACATATCGCCCATGTCGGGCTGTTTTAGACTGTGGGAAATAAGGTGGCTATAGGAAAGATTACTGTTGGCAACCGCCGTATCGGCCGCCGTAGGTGAGTATCGGATGGCAACCGCCGTAAGTGAGTATCGAATGTAAGCGAGAAGCGCTAGTACTGTGTAATCATGAATCTTACTTATGTTTCTACTCTGTTGTTCTACGTCTTCATAGCATAAATAAATGTTTGTAATGTAGATGGAAGTCGTCATTTTTATTCTACAATTACTTCAGTCAGTTATCCAACAGAACCTCATTTTGGGTGAGAACAGAGGAAGGAGGAAAGCGGGAGAGCATTGTCACAAAATAGTGCCCTCTAATAAAGGCAAAATATCGCAAATTGCAGAACAAATATCACCTCGAAAAATGTAAAATTGTTCTGTAAATTGGAACTGTAAAACTGGAGGAAGCAGTGGAGAAATAGCTACAATGCAAACAAGGAAAATACCAACAGAACACGATATCACTGAATAAATGAAAAACACAGAATATCTCAATAACATAGTTAGAAATTTGTTGGAGGGTAATTGTATCCAGATGACTCTGAAGTACTTAGTACAGTAAGGTCGGAAATTACCATGTTCACGGGCTTGTGTATACCGAAGCATCAGAATGAAAGGACATTACGTAAGTGAATAAGCGTTTTAATAATAAGAATAATAAGGGCGCATTCAAAAAAGTTACAGAGGTCAAATAAGGTGGTCAAAGTGTCCTCCACACGTTGTGTGATGCAAATCTCATATCTATGACGCATGGGGTTTCTAAAATTCCTGAAGATTCCCGGTACATCTTGGGTTCCCCAGCAGCTGCTGCTATGCGTGCAACCAGCACCTCGTCGCTGTCAATGACGATTTCGTACAGCAGTGTTTTCATATGCAGCCAGAAGAAGCAGTCAAGGCATGTAGTTCCAACGATGCTTTGCCAGACGCATATTGGCTCCAGATTTGTGTAATCACCCAACTTACTACCTCTACATTCGTGTGTAAAATGAAGCTTTCCCGCAAGAATGCTTAGATCAAAATCATCTATCACGTCTAAAAAGCATTCACTTTCATTACTATGTGATTCCATCTCATATGGTAGCACCCTATCTCTCCTTTAAGTTAGTAAGCTTGGTACTGAGAGTTTCCTGAGTTCAGAGGACTTTTTTATAATCTTTGACATTATTTTACTTTCTGTGAAGTACAAAATAAAATAAAAATACACACACACATATATGTAATATACTAAGTGTACAGTTATGAATCCGTTCCTTTTAACTTCTGGCTGTAGACATGGCTGGGTGGGTAAGGCAGGAATAAGACGTTGGCAAAACTTATTTCGACAAATACCATCTTTATTTGTAGCTACATCAAAATTATTTCTTGGGCAGATAAATTCCTTTCCGATTATAGTTGACTACAAATAATTTTTATATACACAGATTAGAAGATGGGATGTCATTTCAGGCAAATAAGCCGCAGCATGGAAAAATAGCGTGTTGCCAGCGAAAGAGAGAGCAGCAGTTCCAAGGAAATAGGGAGGAAGTGATAGTTTCAGTTGGACTTGAAGAAAGTTTTGGTTTACAATTATTTGATTGGATAGGAGGTATCTGCATTAAAACGTTACGTAATTTGGAATGATCTCGAATATGGGAGAATAGATGAATTCAGGGGGAGAGCACAAAATTTAGAAATTTAAATTTGAGGTCGCCAATTATTTTTTAAAACAGATATCATATTTTGTTATATCTTACATACACACACACGCCCATATATATATAAACTCTTTAAATTATTCCAATTTAGTGAAATACAAGGTGACCTAAAAGTCCGTTAACATTTGAAAATTCAATAATTTTTGAATAATGTAGGTATGGAAATAAAAACTGACAGACATGCTTGAAATGTCATGGGGTTTTATTGAAAGCAAAAAAAGTGATTAGAACGGCCAACAGATGGCGCTTCGTATGATAACAAAAGCAATAATTAGTATAAAGAATGATTTTTAACAAAGCCTATGTTCTTTATAACAAATGTTCAACATGGTGGCCGTCATTCGTCAACAATACCTGTAGCCGAGGGACAATGTTGTGAACAGCACTGTACAGCATATCTGTAGGTATGGTAAAAACTACTGTCGGATGTTGTCTTTTAGCACTCCTACGATCGCGGTAGACTTGCGATTTTCGGTAACCACACAGCCAATATTCACCCGGATTCAGTGAAATCTGGGGACCTGAGAGGCTAAGCTTGACAGAAGGGGCGGCTCAGCACGCTATCCTCACCAAACGATGTGTGCAAAAGATCTTTCACGCGTGTAAGAATGTGGGGTGGAGCGCCATCCTGCATAAAAGTCATGTCTTCCAATAGGCCAGACTAGGGATGCTGCGATTTTGTAACATAATAGCGCCCCTCGCATCCGTCATACTGACAGTTTGAATAACAGAACCATGCATTTTCTCGTAGAAAAAGGGTCTGATCACAATTGATGTGATAAATCCTCGTCACACCCTGACCAACACCCGGAGGCGAGGATAAAAAGTGACAAAGTCATGAAGGGATTGATTCCTTCTCTGACCATAGCTCATTTCACGATTCTTATGCAGGGTCACTGGCATTTTGCATTCCAACGCCATATGTTGGCCTTTTTTGCAAATTTTTTTGGTGCTTTTGCTTTCAATAAAACTCCATGTCATTTCAAGCGTGTATGTCAATTTTTACTTCTCTACCTACATTATTCCGCGAATTAGTGAATTTTGAAACGTCAACGGATATTTGGATCACCTTGTATATCAGAATGTGTATATAGTTTTCTTAGCTATCAAACCAATCTTGATCATATGTAACTAAAAGAAATATCTAGGGCGACGTGTAAAATCTTTGCATTGCGATGTTGGCAGAATTATAAGAAATATTCTAAGTAGTAGCACAGAAGAGACGTATATAAAAATGATTACATTCAACTCATTTAAATTTTTCGGACAATTTTGGATTAAAAATATGCCCTTGTTAGCAGTCACAAGATTTTATTTTTAGTTACATGTGACCAGCAAGATTGTGATAATTAAAAATATATTTTTTTATATTTTTAGTGTATTTATGAATTTTTTTAAGAAAAGGGCCAGTTTGCAAATTTTAATATTATTATTTGTTGAATTTTTTTTCTGCGTTATGTAAGTTAATGCGTCACAAGTGTTACGTAACAATCGAACAACAGGGATTAATTTTAAAATGACGTAGTTCAGAAAGATTTATGATAAGCACGTCACTATTTTTAGGATAGAATGGAAAATAACGCTGTAAATAGTACGGAGGTATTTCAAAATACGTTAGAATTCCTACATATTTATATATTTTCCATATTCTTACATATTTTATTTTGTATAATCTTCATACGTATATATTTTATTCTCTAAGCCAATGGTTCCCAAACTGTACGCCACTCTGCCTCCGGGCATTGGTGTGGGTGGCTTATGAAGGCATTCTGAAATATTTTAGTACAGTAGAGTTCCTCAAGCTCGACATAATATGGACTGAGAGGCTGTCCAGCTCCCGAAAAGTCAAGTTTTAGGGAATTAGGGGTGGGTTTTTGAGAACGTTTAATATTTAACCCTTTGATGCGCGCGATATTATTTTAATAATGTTTTAACAAAAAAAACTCTAGAAATCAAAAATATTATGATCCTAGAGACAAGTAATATATGAAGTAAAAAAATCTACTCTTGTCCATTGATCTGTGAGCGGTAGTACTACTTTTTGCGTCTGTCGAGCCAGCCTGCACTAGCGTAAATCCAGGCTCTCCTTCTTGAAATTCATCCTAAACTTATGAGGTTCAACTCTTTAAATCTAACGTTCTAACTCCGAACCCCACGAACACTTAACAAGCAAATAATCGCTTAAGTGTGAACAGAACACGTGAGACTTGAGAAGGGTTTAAAACCCTTTATTATTCAGTATATTTACAATCAGTTCCAACTCAGAATTTTACATAAAGCCGCCACTCGGGCTTGAACTTAAAATACTAATAATTTGAGCTAAGCTTAACTAAAGCTCTTAAAGGGTATAGCCGAAGCTATAAGAATCTACCTAGTTGGCCCTTAAGTATTAATTAAATCGGCGAAGCCTAGCAAGAGCCTAAGATATGGCCGAACGTAATAATAGCTAAGAGAGACGTAGCCAGAAGGCAAACGCGCGCTAGTCAAGAAATCAGACTCTCTTTCTTGAAGTCAGTTAAGTCACGACTTAAATAGGACTCATTCTCATTTGCATTATCTGCGTTTCTGAAACTACATTCTGGCAGGAATTGTAAGCTGAAATTTGAATAAGATAGGAAAGATACAAAACTTAAAATAATTGTTAATTAACATAATGTAAACCTTATAAACTTTTAAAGCTTTCTCTTGTAAAATTGGTCCTGAAATGGGTGTTCTCTCTCCCCTCTGCTGCCTGAACCGCAAATAAAGCGCTTCACTCACTTTTTCGTATTTACCACCTTTCTCACTTTTCCCCCTTTAAACTATCCGTACATGTTCTTTTACACACCAAGACTCGATTTCGGGCCTCTTTTTTTTCCACTCATCAAAGCAGTCCGTTCAACACCTAAATCCATGGTAATTTTGTTTACACATTCCCCTTTGCAGAGTCTCTTAAAGGCATCTAGTTTCATTTCCATTGTCAAGTTAGTTTTTTTTTGGAATGATATTTTCACATCACAGTCAATCAGAAGTTCCCAAAAATATGTAACACTTATACGCCTGGATGGGAATTGAGGAACGATACCCGCAATGAACTGGTGTGAGTTTAGTTTGCAATAAGATGCAACTACAAACTTCAGACAAACCTTATGTTTCGCAACAATAGAAAGGAATGTCAACCAGCGACCATCCGCTACCTGACTTTCTTCGTATCCTCAAAAGAAGCAAACAATGTTGTTAAGTATTACAACATATCTTGAAATTTGCTAGGCAGTTCCAAACGCTAATGGCACAATGGGAAAACAGCAAAAATTACAGAAACGAACACTCAAATCCTTGAGCAGAACAGGAAAGACATACGCATAGATAATAATTATATGTAATGTATGTAACATTTGCTCTGCTTCGCCTAGAGATATCTTAAAAAAAGTTTCTAAAGTGTTCTCGCGTTATACGAGATGTCCAGACATCGGAAGTCGAGTTTGCGGGACTCTTCTTACTTTCCTAGAAAGCATACGTAATTTATTTAGTTTTAGGAATCAGATCATCGATATATTGGTATTGTGATAAAAAGAATGTTTAGTATACACTGTATAAATCACTGGCTAGGAATAACACCTGTCAGCTATTAATTTATTACAGAATTGCTTTCACGATGATGTAGACAAGTTCGTACGGATTTAAGGCTTCTCTAGGAGCCGATGCGTTGTCTGTGTTCAAAACCGTAGAAAGACATCTTGTGACAATACAGTGAAGACAATTATCCAAAGGAAATTGGTTGGTTTACTTTTGCCCATTATGGAAGACGATAATATTCTGCATGCTGTCGCATGTTTGGGCAAAGCTAGCCACTGTGATGAAAAGGAAGTATTGTGAAAAAAACATCGTTCTCGATTTAGAAAAGAGACGGCTATGTCCAGTTAAAGCAATTAAAAGATGTGCGGAATGAAAACAAGCTCACCTTTCCAACTAGTTGCGTTTGATTTATTTAATGTATACTCTTTCAAGATATTTGAATGAATTGAAGTTTGATGTAAATGTTTCATCGAATTTTGAGCTTATATTTCACTTATTTTTTAACTAACCGAAATTAAACGTATCAGCAATGTACAAAACTGTTAAGAAGACCTACATTCCACAATTTGGCTCCGTGCAGAAATTCTAATCATCTCAGCGCACTGTGAATGAAAAATGTCTGAGAACCCCTGCTTTAAATAGTACATTAAAGTAAATGCTATTTACTTCTAAAACAGAAATAAAATTATGTTAGATTTCACCTAAGCACAGCAAGATCGAGTTAAAGTATACTGGAAGATGGGAATAAGTTATATGCAAAATAAATAAGTAGTTTTAAACAAAGTCTGAAATATAAGTTTCTTTTCAATAACATGAGGTGTTGGAAATTCAACGGCATAGAGAATAGTTATCCCTGTGCAGAAAAGTATGGCTGCAGTGTGTTACTTTCAAATAGGCATTTCAAGATCTTTCCAGCTGAAACCCCATTTGCGATCGTCTTTATAATCAAAGAGCCCTTATTTTCTACACATTATTTGAGGCTTTAGTTCAAGGTAGTCGTCATTCGCGCATTCTTTTATTTTTAGAACGTAAAAAACGTTAAACGGAAATGAAATAGGAAAACATGCAATCATGGGATTCGACCATCTGCTGCAGCTGTCGTTGATATAATTATGAGTCAAGGCGGGAGAAGGGGAAATACCGCTGAAGTGCCCTAAAATAATGGACTAATATACTGGGTCCTCACATAGCGAACTTCAAGCATACTGAACACTCACACATACCAAAAAATTTTCTGTTCTAAAAGTATATAAATTAAAAAAGAACTATGCATAAACAAAGGTAACGAAAAAAGAAGAAGGAAAATGAACATATTTCTTAATATTATATCACCATTGAAGGAACATGAGAAAGCCCAGTGGAAATACGTTTTGGTGAGAAGAATGAGGCCACAAAGAAGCCTTTCCTTCTATGACTATCAAGAACCTTCTGAAGAAGTCGTAATTAGGCTGATTACATATCCCTTAAAGAGAAAATTTCTTTCTTTAGAATTGGGTACAAGCCCAAGTCACATTCGGTATTCTAGTACATTGAGGGGAACGGAATGGATGTGAATTGTTCAATAAGAATGCTGATGCCTTTCTTCACGACCTCGTTGGAAAAGAAGTAGGCCATTGTAGACAACATTAAAACTCCTTTAAACAACGTTTTTAAACTAAAACATGCAGGTTAACTAAAGGCATAAAAACCTTAACCGAAAGATAAGAACAGCATAATTCAATCATTTTTAAAGCAAAAGTGCACAATTTACAAACATATAAGAATAAAGAAACTGAGCTCACTGAGCCGAGTAACAGAGTGGGTGTATATATGTATATATATATTTAGGGAGGTGCACATCTACATTTTACAACAGTTCTATATACACAATTTAAACGTTCTAATGTTACTCGTTTTTGAGTTATGCGAGATGCATACATACATACGTACGTACGTACGTACGCACAAACGCCATGAAAAAATGTTTTCAAAATCCATTTTAAATCAGTTTAATAATTTTTTGGGGAAAAAAGAGGCCTTTATTCTGTCCTCACGTACAGATGTCACCCAAAAACATCTTTAAGTTGCATTCGATAGCGGTGAAAATGGATATTTTCGTTCAAATATGATACCCGAAATTTTTCGCGATTACAATACTTCCTTTTTATTTCATACAAGGAAGTAAAACGGATGTATGTTCATTATGTGCCGTACCACTGTAATTAAATTTTTAGTTATTATACTGAAATATTTACTTCAATCATATTTTACGTTCTGTTGTTAAATTCACTTAGCGTCTGAATGTAATCATTTGATGTATGAAGAAAAGGATCATATAATGGTTTATTTTTGCAAACATTTAAAATAAAAAATAATGTAACGGAAAGCATAATCCTTTTTTCTGCGAGAGAAGTTCAGAGTTTGTAAGTCCAAACCGTTTACATGTTTTCCCTTGAGAAGAAAGAAAAGTTCTTTTAAACTAATGAACCATAAAACTTGCCATCGTATGCTTAAAAAATGGCAGGTGATATTAAGAATGCACGCTACATTTATTCAGAGCTTAAGAACCATCGATCGTGAAGTCAAACCGCACTTTTAACCTTAGCAAGTTTATTCTTCGTTTACAGTAGTTTAGTTTGCTGCTCACTTCAGCAAATCTTTTCACTCAAAAGATAAAAAAAAATCAAATACTTTAATTTCAAGCGCCAGCTTTACATTTTGGCTTCAGATTTCTAAAGACGTAGAGGTTCAAACATTTACAAATCAGTTCTTAGCGAAGATGGCTTTTAATTATTTTTATTGGTTACCAGCTGGTTAGTTTCGTCTAATTTAATTAAATAAACTGAAATAAATAACTGAAATTTGTTTTTAAGTGGTTAGTATGTGAATCACTATGCTTTAAAGTGGGTAGTGTGAATTTAAGAAGATTTTTTGACAGTCTTTTTTAGGCGGCTGCCTGCCTTGACCGCAACATTATTCGAAAGCCCAAAATAATAGGCTCCAGAACATGGCAGCGTTTTGAGGTTGTGTTGTTTGCATTTTGCTGCTTAAGCTTACGAAACACATTCCAGTCTAAAACAGAATAGATTAATACAGAAGTCATTCCATTTGTAATGCACTTGTTAGAGCTCATCATTGCAATGTTTTGGAAACGTACTATTGTGTTTACAGCCAAATGATGCTACTTACTTTCAAAAATTCCTAACTAAATCATTTTATTTTTTATATTTCAGCCGAATAATTTTCTCAGTGAAGTTATGTAAAAAACTCTCATGTGTACAGCGCATGACTTCCTTGTATGGAATAATAAATTATACGCATTTTTCTTGCATTTCATTTAAACGTATCGGATTGAATTAAATCTACTTCGTCGATAGCGCGTAAACTACAATAGAATAAATGCACTCTTAAAAATTCACTATATTTCTATACGCAAAAGTGCCATAGCGGCACTTTTGCGTTAGGTTCACTTAACAGCGTTACATCTCGTTCATTTTACAATTTAGAATGTACAAAAATTATGTGTGTCATCTGAAGAATTATCTAATCGTTGCCACATGTTCTATTCAAATACTATGATAAATCTAAAACGATGTATAAAAAAAGAAACTAAACAAACAACAAAACAAAAAGAGAAGCAGTTTTTCACAGACGATTCAGAACTTCTCATTCAATTAATTCAGTTCTCACTTCGCAACAACGCAAAAATACACTCACGTTTGTGAAAATTGCAACACCATGAAGGACTTATGCGAGTGAGCTGAAATTTTCAGGAAATGCAAAGTAGCACATGATATGCAAATGATTAGAATTGCAAATCCGTAGCGCATGCGTATGCTGAGCAGCGCCCTCTGAACGGCTGATGGATCCGAATAAATAGACGGCTGTAGCGAGGCGTGTATGGTTATCGGTGGTTATCTGCTAGTGGTAAACGTTAACTCAATCTGTACTTATGCCTCGTCGACGAAAGAGAGCGAGATTTGAACAACTTACAGAGTTTGAACGAGGGAGAATCATCGGTCTTCGTGAAGCTGGATTGTCGTATCGTGCAGTAGCCTCTCGTGTGCAGCGTAACAGCAGCACAGTGATGCGCGTTTGGAAGCAGTGGACGGACGAGTGTCGGACAACTCGGAAATCCGGGAGTGGACCCCGAAATGTGACGTCAGCTCGCGATGATAGACACCTGGTCCGCATGGCGCGGACGGACCGTACAGCTTCCTCTAGACAATTGGCAGCACTGTGGTCAATAGCTACAGGTGTTTCATTGTGTGCTTCATCAATTCGTAGACGTCTGCTGCAGTGTGGACTGCGCGCACGGACTCCTTTATACAGGATCCCCCTAACGCACGACCATCGCCGCCTGCGGCTACAATGGGCCAATCAGCATAGAGACTGGCGTGCTGATTGGCAGCATGTCGTGTTTTCTGACGAATCCCGCTTTAATTTGTGGTACCATGATGGCCGCATTCGTGTCAGACGCTATGCCGGTGAACGCCACCTTCCGGAGTGCATTATCGAACGCCACAGTGGACGAACACCCGGAGTTATGGTCTGGGGCGCCATAGCATATCATAGACGATCTCAATTGCTACGAATTGTGGGCAATCTGAACAGCAACCGGTATATCCGTGAAGTTCTACAGCCCGAAGCTGTTCCCTTCCTTCAAAGCTTGCCAGGCGCTGTATTTCAACAGGACAATGCCCGCCCTCATACTGCTCGGATTGTTAAATCCTTCTTTGCAGCGCAGCAGGTACAGCTTCTTCCTTGGCCTGCGTGTTCCCCGGATATGTCGCCAATTGAACATGTGTGGGATGTCATTGGTCGGCGTCTTGCTCGTGATCCTCGTCCTGTTGCGTCTGCAGACGAACTTTGGGTACGCGTACAAACGATATGGAATGCTCTTCCTCAGTCAGACATTCAAACTTTGTTTGACTCCATGCCACGGCGTGTAGCAGCACTTATTGCGGCGCGTGGTGGGCACACAAAATACTGATTCTGATCTCTTGTTCTTGTTTGTTTGCTTTGAACATTTAATCATTTATTTGTACCACTACCACTCAACTGTGTATTAAATTGCATTCAATTATGACGATTCCTTCTTGGTGCTGCAATTTTCACAAACGTGAGTGTATATAAAAACTCAAAATATCTGTATTAAAAATTACCAAGTAAATCTTAAACTCTTATTTCCTCGAATAAATTCCAGAATAATTAATCATGATTTAATTCACAATAATAAAGAAGGCGTTATCTTTGTTCTTGCGAAGCTTAGTTTCTTTAGATTGGCAACAAATTGAGTATTTTGCTAAGTTTCAAATGTAGACAAATATGGCTGCTATGCAGATAAAAGGCATACTAGCCTTAACCGGAAGACAAGTACAACATAATTCAATCATTTTTAAAGCAAAAAATGCACAATTTGCAAACGTAAAAGAATAAAGAAACTGAGATCACTGAACCGAGTAATACATTGGATATATATATATATATACGTTTGGTGCGGCCGATTGCAACCAAAATAGGAGGTGCACATCGACATGTTATAGCAGTCCTATATACAAAATTCCAATGTTCTGAGTCTACTCGCTTTTGAGTTATGTGAGATACATTTATACATGTGTACGTTTGTACATACGCACAGACGCCATGATAAATTCTCTTCAGAAACCATTTTAAATTAGTTTTATAATTTTTATTTGGGGCGGATGAGTCCTTTAGTCTGTCCTTAGGTACAGATGTCACGCAAAAACATCGTTAAATTCCATTCGATAGAGGTCAAAATAGATATTTTCTTTGAAATATGATACCCGAAATTTTTCTCGATTACATTACTTCGTTTTTACTTCATACAAGGAAGTAAAAATAGATCACATTAAAAATAAAAATGAGAAATCCCTAGATTTAGAGAGAGATCTGACATAGCCCCTCTTCTTCAGCAACTTTTTAAGAACCATTAAACAGACAGATATATACACAAATCGATGGGCCAAGCAAAACGAAAATTGTGATAATGCCATTTAGCCAAGAGTAGAATAATTAAATATTAAAAAGCTTAGCTGTTAGAAAACTGAAATCGTTGGAAATAGCTGAATTAAAATTAATATCATTAACTAAAATATACTTTTATGGATGTTAAAAGCTGTAAGGAAATCCATTTCAGTGGTTGAAGAAGCTTTGTAGACGATATTTTTAACAAACGTCAAATTCGAGGTTGAATGACCAGCTATGACAAGATAATGAAGATTTATTTATTCTTCTTTTCGAATATTATATGACATTTTACCGATCTTTTAATTTGACTGATACAGTTGTGCATAATATCACAAAGAAACGATATGAAATAAACTTACCAAGAGTTAAAATCTACAATGGGATCTTTAGTGAATTTTACCGATAAATGACAAAATGACCTCAGACTTCTGGAGAATTTGAGAGATTCTGTATATAACGGAAGTGTGAATGGAACAATGGGCAATTTATTATGATTATTTCTAATTATGGAATGTCTTTTTTGATGGCAAGAACAAGTAGTTTTAAAGGTTGCGTCAACTACCGTGAGTGAAAATCTTCTGTCAGTGTACAAATAACTGAATTCTTGAACAAACAAATTTGGAAGGAAAAAAACCTTGAGAGCAGAATATGCGCAAGAACAAAAAGAATTTCTTTAGCGGGGGCAGAGGTGTTTGTTATTTGATTTAGCAGGGTAGCAGGATTTCCCATGAAGACGCAAGCAAAGACAAAACATTTTGTGAGCAGTAATTATATTGACGCGAAAGTACTACTAGTATAACGCATTCAGAATGGAAAAGACAGTTTTTCAAATAATTTGACTCAAAATAGTGAAAGCAAATTCAAATTAATTTTACATATATATCGTTATTGTAACATTAACTAGAAGATAAAAGTTAGACGGAAATATGTTTCGTAAATATATATATACACTGACGATATGACCATCCCATTTTTCAATGGCCTCATCTGGATGACGTCAAGGGCACGTGGTTAAAAGGGAGTATTTAATTGCTGCTAGAGAAGTTAAGAAATCACTTAAAAATGAAGCAGCAGTCATCGGAGCCAGGACTTGGGAGGGTGGCCTCCCTCCTTCACTTTAGCTATCCTGCACCGCCCAGTTCATGCATTTCTTTACCTTCAACGATCTCAGTAGCTTCTATATT
Source organism: Stegodyphus mimosarum (assembly GCA_000611955.2). Taxonomy (NCBI): domain Eukaryota; kingdom Metazoa; phylum Arthropoda; class Arachnida; order Araneae; family Eresidae; genus Stegodyphus; species Stegodyphus mimosarum. The sequence continues at coordinate 458,627 of KK119481.1, forward strand.
ATGACAGCCGGAGCAGAGCACGTAACCCTACGTGCTAATCGCGGCCTAAAGAGGAACTTGGAATTAAGAAATCAGAGATGAGAAACTGGTGACGTCACGCTTCCGATATATATCAGAGATCGTCTTGACATTACTTACTATTAAGAAATCATTCATGCACTTACTTTTGCGAGTTATGGAGAAGGTGGATTGTAATGGCCCGAAGACTTGGAACGAGTACCTCCGAATCTGCATGACTGGGTAGGTTGTTCACGATCTGCCGCTGTTAGTTTTTATGCAAAGTGAATAAATGAGGCACAAACCAGCAGTAGACACCAAGGTGTTGGACGTCCACGCATCGTTATAAAAGAAGGACTTCGGAGACTGTCCTTCTTGGTACAGCAAAATCAGCGTCAGTCAGTGTCTCAGCTGACAGCCCAGTACAATGCAAATCTAAGTGCAAGTATTTCGGAACACATTTCAGGGGATACTGCTGGATATGAGACTTCGCAGCAGACGCCCTTCTCATGCACCTCTGCTGACAAAGCGTCATTGTCAACTACGCCTAGAATGAGTCCGGGAACATCGAGACTGGATAATGGATCAATGGAAGACAGTTGCCTGGTCGTATGAATCACGATTTCTTATAATCACATCGATGGTTGTGTCAAGGTACGCCGTTTTCCAGGCGAACTGTTGCTTCTCTCTGTACAGCAGGTCATATGCAGGCTGGTGGTGGCGGTTTCATACGTTCTCATCTGTGGTTTTGGGACCCTTAGTTGTGATAGAGCAGACCATGAAAGCTGCGAGTTATCTGAAAGTAAACTGTGGATCAGTTGTCCCTTTACATGACATTTGTCTTCCCAGATGGAAAAGAATCTTCCAGCAGGACAACGCCCCATGTCACGGGGCTCGAATTGTGTTGGAGAGGTTCGAGGAGCATAAGGATGGATTCCAGTTAATGTCCTGGCCACCTAACACCCTGGACCTTAACCCCATAGCGCATATTTGGGACGTCATGGAACGGCAGCTAAGAGCTCAAACACCATCATTTAGTAATAGCTCCACTTGGTGTAACCCTGTACCTTTTCTATTAAAACGCATATATGGTATACCCTGTCTCCAGTCGTCTACCAAGAACTTGTGGCATCCATGCCAAGGTTAGTTGCAACTGTTTCGCAGGCCAAAGATAGGCCGTATTGAATAAGTGGTGATAAGGTTTGGGCTCTTTAGTGTGTGATTAGGTTAGGTTAGGTTAGGTTAGGTTATTCAATTATGGCAAAGCACACGAGGGCTATCTGCCTAAAGGGAGGGATGCTTTCGTGGAGGACGTTCTAAGGGAAACTGGCTCGTATACACGTTACACATGGGGAAAACCACGAAAACGCCCATGCAGCCAGCCCGTTCGCGGGATTCGAACCTCGAACCTAACTATCAGTGTTCAGCGTCTTTACCGCTCGGCCGCTGGTGGGCTCTTCAGTGTGTGAGTGGGAAAGTAACACATATGAAATATTATGATAAATATATGTAATTTAATGCGTTTTACACTGTAATAGTAATTATTATTAGAGAATATATTTTATTTAATACAGTATATAATTGTAATATTTTCTTGTAATGATGCTCTAAATAAATGCACAATTATTATATACTATTGCGAAATATAAATATGATTACTTATTGTTGTAATTTAATTTATGTTTTGCAAAATTTCCAAGTGTTCATATAAATGTTACACCACAAAATAATTATTTTTATTATATGTTCTAAAACGTATTCTCTCTGCTTATTCACCTCTGATCTTTATATATTTCATTAAAACGATAACTCGTTCAAGAACATTCGCGACTATATATTTCTGTACTCCACTCTCTTTTCACTCGACTTTCTAATACCAATTACAGCGCCACCTATTGAACGAAACTCTCTTCACAGTGAAGGACGCTAGTGATTTATTTCGTAAACGACGGTAACGATTTTCCGATGAGTTTTCCCCTATCATCGATTCCCCGTATTTTTTCCCTGTTCGATACAACGCGCCGCTTAGACACTTTCCCCTAAACGTAAACTCTCCCTATAGAGTAGAAAGAGGAGAAAAAAATGTCTTCTCTATGAGATAACAGACACAGGATTTCGAAGATTCGGAAACTGCAGTTTATCTCTATACCTAAGGTCGCATTTTTTATACTCCTCCCTTTATCCGGATCCGTTTCTTTTCCAGGGATTTAGGGTTAAGAGCGAACAGAAATTTATAGAAGTTTTCGCATATAGCAGTTTATGCTTGCGTCACAGAAGAAAAGATGTGCGCCGTTGAATGACCATTTTTAGGATATAGTATAAAACACATATTCTTTTAAAAGAAAATTTGGTTTATTTTCTAAGGGATTTTTATAAGTCATTTAACAGCTTTTTCGTGTTTATTTTCTAAATCATAGGAATTTCGAAGTTAGAAAGGGTCATAAACTAGCTTTTCTATTTTTTGCGCGTTGTTGCTTTACGTTACATTACGTTGCCCTTTCTGCTCTTTCAAAAAATTCCCTGTTGCCATTCGTCGAGCATAAAATATTTAATTTGTCTTTCAGATTGTAGCTGCGCCTATTAGTATAATGCAATAAGCCATTTAAAAAAAGTACTTCTTAATAATTTTAATGTGAGAAACATATTTTTTTTTGCATTATTATGCGTCTAACATGGTAATTTGCCATTGCAGAGAGCTGGAATTATTTCAAAAAATATTTATTGCCTTTAAATTTGTATTTTTCTTTAAATATTTATTTACCTTTAAAATTGAAACAAAAGCAATGTGAAAACAATATATGTATATATATATATGTATAATATGGGAAATGAATATATGAGAGAATTATTCATATACACTGCTGCACTAAACTGCAACACCAAGAAAGACAAGAGATATCACAAAAAATTTATTTAGTAGATAACATGTTGACCAAGTATCAAATGATTAAATTTATAGATTTCTGTGAAGTGTGGTTCCTTCCAGAAGCAGTAGCCAGAGTGGTCGCCATTGTTGGAGATCACCGCTGCCACGCGCCTCGTCATTGACTCAAAGAGACTTTGGATGTGTTCTTGGGGTACAGCAGACCAAGGAGCTTCCACATGTTGCCAAAGTTGATCTGGTGTGGCAGCTTGGGATGTAATTTGGGTCAATCATTCAGCAACCATGGACCACATGTTTTCTATCGGCGAAAGATCCGGACAGCGAGCCGGCCAGGGAAACAATTCAATCTGGCGATTGACGAAGAACCCTTGGACAATGCGTGCCACGTGTGGTTGCGCATTATCCTGTTGAAATATGGCTGTGGGCAATCCCTGAAGGTAAAGGAAGGACAACTGCTGACTTCAACACCTCGGAGATGTAGCGCTGACTTTTTAAAGTACTCGCAATGCGTACTAGAGGAGTGCGAGAGTGATATCCAATACCGCCCCATACCATAATACCCGGTGCAAGATCAATGTGGCGGTGCATAACGCATCTGTAAAGCATATTCTCTCCACGGTGTCTCCAGACTCGAATCCGAGCATCGTGGTGTTGCAGACAGAAGCGTGACTCGTCAGTAAAGACAATTTCATTCCAGTCTGCCCTCCACATCCTTCTTTCATCGCATCATTAGCGGCGGAGACGTCTGTGATTCTGCATCAAGGGTAGATGAAGCAATGGACGTCTTGCGGACTCTGCTGTAAACGGCGTCGAATGGTACGCGCAGACACTGGATGATGCGTTACACACTGAATGTGCTGTGCTATGGTTAGTGATGTGACTGAGCGATCCGTCACTGCCATGCGCACAATGTTCCTATCATCACGTTAAGTGGTGCACTTAGGTGGATGCGATCGAACACGTTGGTCCGTCGTACCCTCCTGCATCCAACGGTCACATATCCGCATTGCAGTTGTTTGGTTTCGTCCAACACGACTACCGATTTCCCTGAAAGATAATCCACACTCTCGGTAGGCCACTATCCTTTGTCTGTCGAACTCGGATACTAGATCAAACGATGATCGCTGTTTTCTACGAGGCATAACTGATGGGTTTTTTTTTAAAATACCACAAGAAAAACACAATTGCCGAACTTGAAATCGTCGAAAACTCCAAGCCTTAAATAGCGCTCTGAAGTGGCACCACAGGCGCGCGTGATGTGCGTCTGAGCTGAAATTCTAATCATTTGCATATCTCACATTCGCTAATGCATGTTCTAAATTTCATGTTATTTGCATACTTCCTTCAGGGTGTTGCATTTACGGTGGCCAGCAGTGTATATGCAATGATTTCGAAGCACAGTTGCGATAACTGAGTGGTACGGCGAGAGGAAGCAATTGATAGTAATCTAAATTTAGCCAATTATCATCTTTGTTTGCAGATTTGAAGGCACACTAGAATAATTCCTTGTAGGCAATAGACTCTTTAATCATAGCAATTACGATAATTTCTTATATGCGCAGGTGTGTGACGTCATTTCAGGCAGGAAAGCATATACGGCGCAGTGTTGTTTTTATGTAGAAATCAGGAAAAAAAAGGAAGCATAGTGTTCGTGACTCATTATTTATACTTCGTAGGTGCAGAAAGTATTCTAAGCTATGATTGGTCAATATTAGTTTTAGTTTCTTTTTCAAGCAGTGTTATGTAATTTGGAATGATCTCAAATTTGGGAGAACAGATGAATTTAAGGGGACAGCACCAAATTTAGAATGTTAACTTTAAGGTCCCCAATTATTTTTTAAAGCAGCTATCGTATTTTGTTATATCTTACATATATATA
>KK119481.1:463405-483737 GCA_000611955.2 Stegodyphus mimosarum
ATATATATATATATATATAATTCTTGATAATATAAGACTATTGCTTATTTATTTACAAATGTCTGGCTTTTGAGCTATTTAGCTATCTTGCTTTCCAGTACTGCTGGGTGACAAGCTTCAAATTGTTAAGTGCAGTGCAGAGTGCGTGTTTGAACGTTCTTTGTCCTCTGATTGTCCATGGTCACAAAGAGAACAAATAGACTGAAAACTCCCTGAGTGTTATGTAAAACAGATAAGCATTGAGACAATAGTTTCCAGACAAAACATTGAATGATGCCTCATCTGTAGTACTAGAAGGATCAAGGATATTATTTTCCTTGTCTCAAATGCCTGGCTTTTGGCTTTTTTAAGCCATTAGTCAATTTGCTTTAGAGCACGTCTGTCTGAATGAATAAATATATTTTAAGTACAGGACAATTAATAATTTAAATATTCATAATATGGGTAGGGATATGGTGACATGTGGTGGACACCCATTCTTTAACCATTGGCAATGTAGGTATTGTCCAGACACACTAATTATCTACATAATTACACTTAGGAGATTCCGCTAGGCGTTGCTTGCAATGCATTGTATTTGATACATTCCACACCACGGTCAGTGCCTTTCTTTTGCATTGATGTTTTCACAGTTGGTGCTTTTCTCAGTTACATGCTATGGAGGGCAGCTCCAGTTCTGTTTGCTTGCGATGTTTGAGGTAACATCTTTGTTATGTTATTTTATACTGTGTTGCATAACTCAGCAAGCCATGCCATGACACTGATAAGTTCTATGGTCTGACTCGCATCTTGAAAACTAATAAGCAACAAAACCAAAGCTGAATGGCAGAACTGATGGAACAACGCGGAACAAAGAAGAAGGACTTATCACTTGTTCCCAAAAGTAGGCACTGCACCCAGTTCAATAGCAAGACAACGGATACCAAATCTATGATGAAGATGTATGGTAAACAAATCTATACAATAATCCGTTTTATTTCGTACAGCAGGGCAGTACATTGCAGCCAATCAGGCCATCTTTGATACTGGTATGATTCTAGTATCTGTAATACGATGATCCTGGACATTAGCGCGAATGAAGCTATGAAAAAAGCTATGTTTGAAGAGAACCCCACAAGCAAAGTTTCAGCGCGACATAGTTCGAAGACTGGAGTTATCATTACATTAAATATATTATTTTTCTCATACTATGAATCCTGTTTATCGTTCAAGCAAATTTTATCCGAGATACTGTCGAGAATGGTTTGAGGCTTCGATGGCAAAATTTGACTGATATACTCTCCCAAATGTTCTCCATAATGCTTTTTGGAACATTAACGAGATTAGCTGCCAGGCTTGGTAAGTCTTCTGAGCGTGGAATACATTATCTCAGATTCTCCATTTGGTATCGCTTCCTCTTTTAACTGGGTATGATTGTTTTGACGCTCATCTATTGCACGCTACAATCAGGAATTATCCAATATGTTCTCTTTTTGACTATGGATAACTCATGGACAGAGAACATTAATTGTCTATGAGGTAAAGAGTGGAACGTCTGTATTACTGAAAGGTGTAATCATCGTTTTCATTCAAGCATAGCGTCAACCGACTTTCCAGTGTATCCAGATGAGTCTACCCAAAGACGCAACCTCCCTGATCGGTTAAGTGTGTAGCAGTGCTGGGCCGAGCGCGAGTCCCGGATGCTTGTAAGCATAGTGTCTTTCCGCATGAGAACACATTTCCGTAACATTAAAATAGTGGCTATCCAAAAGTGCTGTCGAATGGCGCTAGGCGAAGAGAGGTGGGAGATACACGGATCCTTTTCCCGGAGCATTCGCTACAAAGACTGGGCGCACCAGCGGCAGAGCGGTAAAATCGTTAAACATTGGTAGTTCGGTCCAAGGTTCGAATCCCGCAAACGGGTTGGATGCATGGGTGTTTTCGAGATTTTCCCCATGTGTAAAGTATGTACAAGACAGTTTTCCTTAGAAAGCTCTCCAGGTAGGCGTCCCTTCCCTTAGACAGATAGCCTTCGAGGCTTTGTCATAATCACAGTAACCAAACCAAACCTTCAAATTTGGAAGAAGTCGTATAGTGCTGGGGATATTATATCTGTTCGATCGATGGAGAAATTATGGTATCCCGTCCACTTCTACTTTTACCTGTTCACAGAAGCTCATAGATGTTTTCTTGTATCAAGCTATCGTCACCAAACTTTCTACAATTCCTTTCTGGGTCCTTGAAAAGGTCGACGTCCACTTTTTTCAAGAAAAAAAAATGTCTAAAATCAGAGATATTAATTAAAAATTTGGAAAGACGATAATTTTCGCCCTCATTTTTCCGAGTGGCAACAGTCTCGTAAGCTGGAGATGAAAATCTGCTTTATTTCGAAAGTTGTTGCCACTGCTCGCTTTCAAATCGTAGAGTTTGTTAATCAAAAACTTGTAAGTTTTACGAAATCTATATACATTAGGAAGAATGCCTATTTGTGTGTTTGCTTGTTTGTTTGCGTTATTGATTTCTGATCAATTATGATAAATGTTTTGCCACATTTAATCGACTAAAATTGAATATAAGCGAAATATTAGATGGAATGTGAGCTTAAAAAAAGCACTTTGCGATTTTGATGGTGTAGAACTTAGGAAGTTGAATCGTAATGACTAAGAAACTTAGCAGTCGAGGCGGATTAAATTCCATTTTTATTTAAATTGACATTTATGGAAACAATTTATTTGATACTCTAATCGTGCCAGTTTCCCGAACATTACATTTTTGATACTGACTGCGTTGATACTGACAGTGAACTAGCGTAGAAGCGGCAGTAGACGTGGTCCGACGTGAACCTAAAATAAATATTTCAAAAATAAACATTAAAAAAAGAATACTCAAGTAAGAAACCAGGAAAAAAACTTTGGATAATTTCAAGCAGTGTACTAAATAAATTTCATAAGCAGAGAAAAAGCAGAATAGCTAAAAATTTTGTAAACCAAGAAGAAACATATAAAACTAAAAGTAAAATATTTCAAGTCAAAACCTTTAAGGAAATTAACTTATTAAAACAAAATTTATTAAAAGTAAAATTATTTTGATAAAAATGTAGAAGAACTTCCAAATTGGCGGTAATTCTAAAAACGGTATGAAAATGGAAAGCCTAAGATGGAAAAAGGAAAAAATAGTTCTTTTTTCCTTCTGTCATCTTTTTTTCTTTCCTTTTCCCTTTTTTTTCAATTTTAAGCTGTAAACCTTCTATATGTTCATATGGTTTTTAGTATTTTCTAAATTTAAAAATTTGTCTGCATTTTTAATTAAAAAACTACATTATTTTAATAAATTTCTTTTCATGAAGTAATTTACCTCTAATTAATTTCCTTAAAATTTTTAATTAAAATATTTTACTTCTGGTTTAACATAATTTTTTCGTTTGCAAAATTTTTTTTTTTTTTTTTTTTTTTTAAGAACTGTTTTCTAACTGCTTGGTTAGAAATGAGCACATTACTTAATACTGTAGTAGCTTTTAGGTTTTTTTACTGCAGAAATCTTATTTTAATGTTTATTTTTCAAATATTTATGTTACGGTCACATTAGAGCAGATATTCTTATGATGATTAATTAAATTTAAAAAAAAATGAAACATTTTTTCTTTGTCACACTTTTAAAGTAAATAATCTTAATTGGCACCTTCTTTAAATTTTCATTTTAAAATGTTTCAAGAATTCACAATTATGTAGTTACAATTCCTAAAAATGGCTCTGTTGAAAATTTTTCTCTTGTTCCTTGAATGAGGCCAAGGGAGTTTCAGCAATTTATATATTTTACATCAGTTTTATTATGCTTTATTAATTTTATTGAATTGTTCTTATTTTAAATTTGATATGAGCATTTCTGATTAGAGCATTGCCCCTTTAATGATCTAATATTATTTTATTTATAATTCTTGGTCATATATATAATAAAACACGGATTTGGGGTTAAAAAAATAAAACTACAGAAAAAGATGCCTTAAAAAAAGCGGAAACAGATGATTGTAAAGTGATTAGGTTATTTTGAAGCATGAGACAGAAGAAATGTGCAATGCTGTTGCTGGACCTCAAACCTGGAACTCTAGAATGCGCGCCGAGAACTCTACAATGCTAACCATTACAACAAGAAGGCATCATAAAGGAGGGAGAAAATACTTCTTATACTACCCCTTTTAAAGGGCAACTAGGGATTAGGGGACCCAGTCGGCAAATTCTGGTGGTGAAAAATCATCATCAACCACCTTTTTAGTTCGAGCGCCTTTGCAAAGTGATCATGTGATTTGAAGCAGGAAGCAGAAAAAATGTGATGTGCCCTCGATGACCCGAACCTGGACCTCTCGAATACACGCTGAGTACATCACGAAGGCATGCAGAAAGGAGAGAGAAAATACCTTATATGATAATGTGGAGATGTTTGGTTTTGGATTCCTTATTCAGTGTTATTTAAATCCCCTGCTTGAGTTAATACAAATTTCGGTTAAATTCAATTTTGTTTTTAATTTAACGTGGAGAATTGAGTTGGGGATTCGATGCATTGATTTATGTTGAGGATCTGTGGACAGTATCTTTGATAATATTCCAGATTTTACCATTCTTATTGATATTCTATTTTATTTTAACTATTTATTTTAAGATAAAGTCAATGATATAATGGTTTTTCATTCCATAAACTTTGCTTTTTGGAAAACGTTTGGTAGGAAAGGTTAAGTTAGGTTAGCTTAGTAGTAGATTAAAATAGAGCAGGTATTAGTAGATTAGTAGGTATTAGTAGATTAAAACAGAGCAACTCAAGGGCTATCTGCTTGTTAGGAAGGATGTCTTTGTGTACGATTTTTTAACGAATGGAAATGGCCATTAATGGATCCATGTTAAGCACCAGAAAATCTCCCACGTAACCAGTCCGTTCGTCGGCATCCGAACTGAGTCTACCTATTAGTGTTTTACAACTTTACCCTTCGGCCGCTAGTGGGCTTATAAGGTATTTCTTCCACCTTCTTATAATGCCTTCGTGGTGCAGTGGTCAGCACATTCCGTTCAGGTTCGAGTCGTCGAGGGTATTGTTCATTTTTCATGTCTCCTGCTTCGAAATAACCCAATGTCTCTACAGTGGCGCCGGAACTAAAAATGTTGGTGGATGATGATTCTCCACCACCAGGATTTGCCGATTGGGTCCCCTAAGCCCCAGTCACCCTTTGAAAGGGCGAGTATATAAGGTATTTCTCCCGCCTTCTTAGCATGCCTTCGTGGTGTAGTGAACAGCACTCTGGGCGCGTATTCGAGTGGTCCGTGGTTTGAGTCCTGGCGAAGGCATTGCTCATATCTTCTGCTTAGAAACAACGTAATGTCTCTACAGGCTGTAGTGAAAACGAATATATTCAGTGCAACTGAATAAAAATGTATTTTTATTCTCCTTAACAGTTGCCTTCCAGGTACATTTGGAAGCACGTCCAGCTAGCATTAGAAGGTTCTAGAGCTGGAATCCCAGCAAGTGCACTGCTGATTTTTCTTCGATTTCCTGCTTCAAAAAAACCTAAAGACTGTACAGAATAGTTTAAGATCTGACAGTGGAAAATATATCGTACGTTTAACAGATGGATACATCAGTAGAAGAGCTGACGCGGTTGCTTTTGACAAAAAAAAAAGTCAGCAACTCTGAGATTGCTATAACAGTGATGAACTATTGGTTAGACTGATTTGATGTGATAATGCTAGAGCGTTTGGATTTTCTGAAATAAAGAATTTTTGTGTTTGTGATTTTTGTGATCAGTTGAATGAAAAACATCCAACTTGTTTGGTGTTGAAACTTGTCTGGCTTTGAAATTTCCATGAATTTTAATGTGTGGATTTATTGTCAAAACATCAATTAGCTGCTCGACTTTCAGTAATATTACTGTGAGGCATGTCTTCTCAAACTACAGTAATGCTTCTGTTTCTTGTTAAAGAGTTTTAACTCGAATGTGTATTATAAATATTCTAGTAATGAGAAACGTTTTAATAATCATAACTTAAGATGCCATTGCTTCTGCGAAAATTCTTTCTGTAATGTACATTACATGTGTTTCACTGTCTGGAAGTCTAGTAATTAGAAGAAAGTCTGAAGTTTGTTTCTTGTGTCAAGATATATTTGCATTTCATTCCTTAATAATATCAGTATGTTTGTTTTTTCTTAATTCAATTTTATCTTTGGCAGGCCATTTTATACTAGTATCTTGCAAGTAAACTCCACATCTTGCTAAGTCGAAAAGTTGAAAAACACACATATGCAGTAAACTGTCCTAAGATGCCTCTAATGTTGACTTATGTGTCAAACTTCCTCGTTTATTTAATCCAATGAGGGATATTATTATGATCCTTCAAATCCGTTTAGACAAAAAATCCATTGCGTCTTGTCCGTGGAAATTGTATGATTATTAAGTTAATGGTAGAGTTGAGAAGTATGCAAGGCCTGAAGCTCCAGGAAGTCCTGATTATAGGATTATTACATAAATTATTAAACTAAATAGGATTATTGGTAAATTTAGTTGATCCTTGGTATGATTTGTATTTGGAGCTGAAAATAAAGTAGTTTATTTTCAAGTGGAGAGGGAATTAAAGTTATTAATTATTAGAGCTAAGTTGTTTTGGTAAAAATATACTATATCAGTATCAAACTGAGTGTCATGTACATATTCGGTAAGGCAAAGCTACCAACACAGCCCTACCGGAATAACAGTTAAGCCAATGACCTCTATCTGAAAGTAGAGCGGGAAAACCTGGCAACGAAAAAAAGAAGCGGCGTGGACGAAAGAATGTGTGGAAGAACTTTCACTTAACTTCTGTATTTTTCTTGGTTTCTGTGTAACGGAAACTAAAATATAGTAGCTGTGCATTCGAGGTAAATTTGATAAACAAATAACTTTGTGAAAAGATAATTTGTATTTCAAGAATGAAAATGTATCTTATTTTGTTATTGTTAAACATGTGTGAGTGTGCCATTTTTACCTTACCATGAGTGGAGTTGACAAATAACGCTCATAAGGGAATATAACGAACCGACAAAGTTGAATTGATCAAGAATTAGGAATGTTTGAAAGTCCTAGAAACCTAAAAGTCTAGGATGCGGTGAAATCTATATTTGTCGACTCGGAAAAACGATCTGCAAACTTTCGGAAGAAACACGTGCAACTTACACGTATAAAAGCATATGAAGATCCAGGTGTGTGTTTCGAAACGCCGCTAGTTCCAGATCTAGGATCCTGACACTAAGGTCTGCCACAAAAAGTGTATTTAGCTGACTGACCGTATATACTTGGTATTTAAATAAGAGATGCCCTTTTTACTTTCTTGTACGAAGTAAAAGGAAAGTATTGTAATCGCTAAAAATTTCGGGTATCATATTTCAACGAAATATCAATTTTGACGGCTATCGAATGCAATTTAATAATAGTTTTGAGTGACATTCCTACATAAGAACAGAATAAAGAGCTCCTTTTTCGAAAACAAAATATGAAACTGATCTAAAATGGATTTGAAGAGATTTTTTCGGGGCATTTGTGCTTACGTACATACGTATGTATGTATGTATCTCGCATAATTCAAAAACGAGTAGCCTCAGAATGTTGAAATTTTCTGTATAGGACTACTATAACGTGTAGACGTGCACCTCCTATTTTGGTTATAATCGGCCTCACCAAACGTATATAAATTTATGTATATATATATATATATATTCACTCTGTCACTCGGCTCAGCGACCTCAGTTTTTTTATTCTTATATGTTGGTAAATTGTGCATTTTTTGCTTTAAAAGTTATTGGATTATGTTGTTCTTATCTTCTGGTTAAAGTTTTTATGCCTTTAATAAAACTGCATGGAAGATATGTAGAATTATGAACAATTTAAAGGTTGTTTAAGTGCGGCTAAGCCTAATCATTTTTCTCATGGCGGACATATTTGTTTACATTTGAGACGTAGCAGAATATTGGATTTGTTGCCAATCTAGAGAAACTTCGCAAGAACAAAGATAACGCCTTCTTTTATTATTACGAATTAAATCATGCTTAATCCTTTTCTGGAATTTATTCGAGAGAATAAGTATTTAAGATTTATTTCGTAATTTTTAATATAGATATTTTGAGATTTTATGTATATATATGCCTTGTCGCGAAGTGAGGACTGAATTAATTGAATGAGAAGTACTGAATCTTTTGTGAAAACTGTTTTTATTTGTTTATTTATTTAATTTCTTTCATACATCGTTATATATTTATTATAGTATTTGAATAGAACATGTGGCAACGATTAGATAATTCTTCAGATGATATAATTTTTGTGTATTCTGAGTTATAAAATGAATGAGATGTAACGCTGTTATATGAACCTAGCACCAGAGTGTCCCTATGGTAAACAAATATAGTGAATTTTAAAGAGTGCATTTATTCCATTGTGGTTTATGCGCTAGGGACGAAATAGTTTTAATTCAATCTAATAAGTTTAAATGAAATGGAAGAAAAAGTGCATATAATTTAACATTTCGTACAAGGTGTCATGTGGTGTATGCATCAGATTTTCTTTTTAAATGACTAAACGTTTTATTTAATAGCCAGTAAAAGAGCCGGAAGTGGTGACCATTTCATTTTGGGAGCACCTAATATGTGGTCCCCTTTGCCTCCTATGAAGGAACGAATAGTTAAAACCATGCTTTCTCCGAGATTCGAATCCAGCCTCCATCGCTATAGCAGTGAATGTCACTACCAAGTATACCGACTCGGCGGCTTTTTGCCATTTCTTTTTAGTTCCAGTGTGTCGCAAAGTGCATGTGTTTTTTTCTTCTGTTTAATGACTTAAATTAACAAGGGTATGTTTTCTTCTACTCTATTTTTAAATCCTTTCTTTGTATCAAGAGATACACGGAAAGGTCAAAGTTTTTACCAAAGAATTAAGCTACCGAGCCTAGGATGAAAGCTTTTAAATAACCTTTTAAATTTCAAACTCCAAATTGAAATCCGCTTTAGCACTTAAAACGAAAGTGTAGTATCCTTTAGAATGGTTGTCCTTAATGCAAACAGTCCCCTTCACCATACCTTTCTTCCTCATCCTTCCCCACTCCGTCTTCAGTTGAATACATCAGGAGCTTCCCTTCCGTTTGCAAATCCTCTTACTGCTGTGAATTCAGGTTTTTGGAGACTTAAAATAGACCCAGTGGCAGTTTGCTGTCGCTTTCGCGGTTACAATACGGATAAGTTCTCTTCGGTTGGCTGCAATTTTAATTTAAATACTCTTCTGTCAGCTCTTTCGAATGCTTTTAAGGTATTTCACGTGTGTGCTTTACGCCTCTTTGCTGAATTTTCTGCTGTATAATAGCTGTCAGTCAGCTGTAAGATTAGTTGCAAAGTGCAGTTTTTATCCATTGAGATCTTTCTGCTTTTAAACACATGACACAGATTATGTTACAATTCGGTGGCACTGCATTTTAAATAAGCTTAATGGAGTCAACGTTTAGTGCTGCCAGACAAAGGAGTCGTTCGTAAATAATTGCGCAGTTTGGGAAAGACTAATTAGCGCCAAATCATACTGCTGCGTGGGCATCCAACATTTATGGGAAAATTTCAGTGTTTACAGTAATTTGAAAATATGAGCAAACGAACTGAGTTGCCTAGAAAAACTGAAAAAGTTAAACGCAAAAATTATGTTGTTGACACCATGCCCAAACCCAAAATCTGCACCATAGTTGCTTCGAGAAGAATGCATTTGATTTTACAAAAGTCGAAATGTGTCTTTTGTACAACAATTTTTATATATATTCACTGGCAGGTTACTCCCAAAGCAATATTTATAAGTCCTATGTACGGAAAAACTGAAAATAATATAAACTATAATTTTAATGTATTGTATTCAAAGTTGCCAGCTGTGACGAAAGCAAAATTTCTGAGTTCTATGTACACCTGAAAGGAATGCGCATAAAAACATTGCAATATGAATGAAGTCAGTTCATTCTTTCTAAGCAATAACCAATTCGTAAATAATTTATTTTGTTGCCAAACCAGAAAACAAAACCTTTGGACACCTCAGGTTAAAACGTATACGCATTACGTCATGATTTAAATTTAATGTAATATCACAACTTTTTCTTAATATCAATAAACTCATTAACGTAGCAATAACATACCGTGTTAATTATCTTAAACAAAAAAGAAAAACAAAACTGAAACAAAAACGTTGCCAACAGAAGCTATTTATTTAAAATGCTGATATTAACGAAACATTTTCGACATACAGTGACGTCACATGAAATCGCGTGCCTTCTTTAGCGTCAAAATATGACCTTATATAATAATCATACATATTGTTTATAAGGTCCCGGACCCATTTTGATGTTTAATAACTCATAAAATAATAAAGATTGATTAAAATTAATAACAGAAATGGTTAAATGGACTCAAAAAGTTTCATGACCCTTGTCAATGAACTTCCACGTGTGCCCCTTTCGTCGCACGGAGAATATCAAGTCGATATTCAATCTCATGTCAGGTACCAGCAAGCATGTCGGCATCAACAGAGGCTATTGCGGTTGTCATTCTGGCTTTTAGGTCATCAATGTTCGACACTTTCCTCCTGTAAACGTTGACCTTTACAAATCCCTAAAGGAAAAAGTCCAGCGGCGTTATATCAGGTGATCTGGGTGGCCAAGGAATTGGACCTCCTCGCCCAATCCATCGTCCTGTAAAATGGTCATTCAAAGAACAACGAACGATGGTACCCCAATGAGGTGGTGCACCATCTTGTTGCAAAACGACATGTGGCTGAAGCTCTTCTAGTTGTGAAAATACGAAGTTTTCCAACATGTCTAAGTATACAACTGATGAGACAGTCCAATTCCTTGGCCTCCCAAATCACCTGATATAAAGCCGCTAGACTTTTTCCTTTGGGGATTGGTAAAGGACAACGTTTACAGGAGGAGAGTGTCGAACATCGATGACCTAAAAGCTAGAATTACAATCCCAATAGTCTCTGTGGATGCCGACATGCTTGCCGGTACCTTGCGTGAAATTGATTATCGACTTGATATTCTCCCTGCGACGAAGGGGGCACACGTGGAAGTTCATTGACAAGGGTCATGAAACTTTTTGAGTCTATCTAACCATTTATGTTATTAATTTTAATCTATCTTTATTATTTTATGAGTTATTAAACATCAAAATGGGTCTGGGACTTTATAAACACCCTGTATATTAAATGTTTGACAATGCTATTTTTAGCCCAAAGAGCATTAGCCCAGAATGGCTATTAATTTCGTTTTGGCATTTTGCGATGAATCGCTGTAAACGGTGCATCACTTTTCAAATTGTTGCCACCAAATATTATCGCCCTGTGTTATATTTAAAGAAATTAAATAATGAAGAATCTGCATAATGTATACATTTTTCTCGCATCGTGATAAAACAACGGTACCTACAGCCATCTAATTCCGTATAACGTAATCTTACACCAAATATGGGCATCTGGAAGCCTGAATTTGAAATTTGTTTTATCATCAGTTTCACATTTTATAACATTTTCACGAAACGAATTCTTAATTAACAAACTCAACGATTTCAAAGCTAGCAATGGCAACACTGTATGAAAAAAAAACATTTTTATCTTCAGCGCTCGAGACTGTGCATCGGAAATTCTAAAGATATGCTCATTTAAAAAATATTTTGCGATATTGCTGTTGAATTGAATTTTATGGTTTAAGTGCGAAGAACATGATATTTAATAAATAAAGGTAACAGACAAAACGTTAAAAAAACTCCCTTTGAGCGTAATGTAAAATCTGAAAGTTTTCAGATTTTTATTTCAGATTTTGTAGAACTTACAAATTTTTTATGACAAAAAAGCCATTTGGAAGTGAGCAACACTTTATGAAAGAAAGCAAATTTTTATTTCCGGCGTTCGAGACTGTCGCTATTCGAGAAAATGAATGCGAAAATGAGCGTTTTCAGAGTTTTGAATTAACATCTCAGCTGATTAAAGTCATACAAAGATGAGAATAGTCGAAATGACTTCCCACAAATTTTTGAAATCTTAGGGGTACCTCTCTCGAAATTCACCTTCCCGCCGTTCCGGAAAAGATAACGCCACAAACAAACAGACAGATACGTACAGATTTTAATAGTGTAGATGCCATGGAATAAGCATCTGCCTCTTTTAGCGTAGTAAAAAATATCGAAAATGAACTGAGCAAATCTATGCAAGTGGAAATAACGAAAAATGCAGATGCGCGGTTTCGGCGTGGTTCCATCGAAGTGTATGAGGAAGAACCAAAATGCAATCTTAATTTTTTATTAGAAGAACCTGTAGAATTAGGATTTCTTAATATACATTCCATCCTATTCACTGTAAGTATGTCAGTGTACGCCTGAATGCCATAGCATGGTTACTGATTATTAGATTACGGCAAATAACTCGAGGGCTATGTTCTTAAGATGCCTTCGTGATAATACTTCTAAAGGAAATTGTCTCATATTCACGTTTTATACAAGAAACATCATGAAAAATACTTCATGTAACTCACCCATTTGCTGGAACTGAAACCTGGGTCAACTACCAGTGTTCAACGGGCATATCCACTCTACCCTTCGTTTCCGAACGCCATAAGAAAGGATATTTTTCGACTGAATACTAATGTGTTGGGTGTTTTATATAATTCTCTGTGCTTAAAAAAGTCTTTTCTGTTTGCCTATATTTTTTCGTAAACTTCGTTAAACATGCACAGATGTGTTCTGCTATAAGAGCCGTTTCTTAATTTTGCTCACTCAACAGACATCCTTGATTTCGGTGTCAAAAAGTTGGGCTTATTTCTTTTGTTGGGACATAGAAAAACCCTGATTGTCGTCAACAAGCTAATTCTGCCGCATCATTTTAAGTCACAATTTAAATACTGAATCATTACAGTGTAGAAACATTAGGTATTTTTGGAAACATCAGACATGAGAAATGAGCAACGCCTTCGCCGCGAATCGAACCACGGACCTCTCGGTTACGCGTCGAGCATGCAGACCACTACACCACGAAGACATGCGAAGAAGGCGGGAGAAATACCTTATATACTTTACCTTTTAAAGGGCGAATGGGGTTTTGAGGGCCAAATCGCGGTGGTGGAGAATCATCATCCACCACCTTTTTAGTTCGGGCGCCAGTGTAGAGACATTAGGTATTTTTGGAAGCATCAAACATGAAAAATAAGCAACGCCTTCGCCGGGAATCGAACCACGGACCTCTCGGTTACGCGTCGAGCATGCAGACCACTACACCACGAAGGCATGCGAAGAAGGCGGGAGAAATACCTTATAACAACATTAAATTGCCTCAGTACTGTTTTGCATATTTTGTCTTTTACCTCCATCTTTTTTTACAATTACGCTCGAACTCGCTTATAACGAGCGCGATTTGATCCTTATATCCGCGTTCCCGTAAAAACGGGTTCGTGAAAAAATCATAACAATTCATTCATACTTATATTTTTTTATTGCTGTACAGCACCAAAAAATTTGATTTATTTGCTTTGAACTGCCTTATTGTCTCTATTTTATGTTATTCTTCTTCGGAGGAAAAATGGCTAAAAAAAACAGTCATTTGCACCTTTCGTTTCGAAAAAAAATTGAAGTTTTCCTGCGCATTCAAAAGCCATTGAGTATATCGGGAACGGTTCAGCTTGAAATTCTTGGTATTTCCCCTTATCATCGCCACTTTCATTGTTTTTTTCGTCTGCTTGAATTTACTCTACGATATTCTCGGGAGTAAGTATCTAGGAAGTGATAACACTGGCGTCAACAGATACATAATTTTCAAATTCTTCTCGAATCTTTCCAAATTTTCCAAGACGTCTACTTCTTTTCTTCCTCAGTGATTTGCCCCTTTTGAGAAATGTCCAATCCAGCTTTATGGAGCAGTTGGTAATGCATGTTGATATAAAGTTTTCCCACGCATCGTTTATTAAGTATATCGCTTCTAATACGTTTACATTAGCATTTGAGAATGTTCTTATTTTTTCTGTTCTATCGTGATGCATCAAAATCGTCAAGTGCTTATGAAGTTTGATTTAAAACATATAACGATTCCTTGGCCCATAGGGCATGTAGAATTCGGCGGTAAAAATTTAATCCTGATCATTCCCCAAGATACCCTTTAAATTTAAAATACCCTTTTATTTACTCAAATAAGAATAACAGTCGGCTCCTTCTAGGGCTTACAAGAAGCCTCTACTCTGGCTTTAACTGGGAATAAGGAATAAGAAACTAAACTACAATTAAACGGGACTTAGCCGAAGCTAAACTAAGCTCACTTAGCTGGCCCTTAATTTAAATCAGCCGGCGAATATCAAAAGACACGTAATATCCGGCAGAGCGTAATAGCTTCAAAGGTGATTTAGACCGAAGGCAAACACGCGCTACTAAGGATTCCTAGTACTCTCTGTCGAAGTTAAGTGAACCTTCCTTAAGTACTCCTTCTAACTCATTTGCATTCAACGCGATTCTAAAACCTCATTCTTGAGGTAGGGAGTTGCAAGTGGAAACAAGAATTGATTGAAATGGGTCTGGAAATTAAAATAATTGTTATAAAATTGAAATATACCTTAGAACCTAACTAACTACCTTTGCTGGTTAGGTTATTTGAATATAGCAAAGCACACGAGGGTTATTTGCCTGAGAGAATGGATGTTTTCATGGAGAACTATTTAAGGAAAAATACCTGTTCGTATTACGTTAAATACAGGAAAAATAACGAAACCCAATCATGCATCACGAAAGCGTTTCGCTTAGGCTCAAACGCGGATCGAACTACCAGTAGTCAGCTGTCTTGACCACTCGGCCATTTATGCGGCCTGTATGTTTAATGATGAGGTTGGTTCACATTGATTTTAAAGCTTCAATTTTTACAGAAAGGAAATTCTGTTATTAGGACAACTTAACTCCTCTAATCATTCAATTAGCGAGTCTTGCGTTATAACATGAAAATATCTAATGCATATACCACATGAATTCCTTTCACGGAATATTAAATTGTCCGCACTTTTTCCTGCATTTCGTT
This sequence comes from Stegodyphus mimosarum, assembly GCA_000611955.2. Classification (NCBI taxonomy): domain Eukaryota; kingdom Metazoa; phylum Arthropoda; class Arachnida; order Araneae; family Eresidae; genus Stegodyphus; species Stegodyphus mimosarum. The sequence goes on from KK119481.1 coordinate 478,455, forward strand.
TAAACTTATCTCCTCGAATTTCATTACAGATATATTTCTCATTCAATTAATTCAGTTCTCACTTCGCGACAAGGAAAAATACATGTAACCTCAAAATATCTTCATTAAAAATTGAAATATATAGAAAAATAGAAAACATAAGTACGATTAAAACAATTTAAAGAACAATTTTAAAATTAAAATTAGAGTTTCTAAGAAAAACAAGCAATTCTACCAGCGGGCAAGAAGGCAGATTTTTAGGTGCACAAAATTGAAAGTTTACTTTTGGTCTCACTCAGCAAAAACACACTGAAGGCAGAGAAACTAAGTTAATTTGTTGTGGACGCTATACTGAGTCAATATATGGGACAAGTTAATAACTTAAATGATAATTCCAGAATGTATTAAGCATGATTTAATTCGCAATAATAAAAGAAGACGTTATCTTTGTTGTCGCGAAGCTTAGTTTCTCTAGATTGGCAACAAATCCACTGTTCTGCTACATTTCAAATGTAAACAAATATGGCGTCAATGGTAAAAAAAAATAATTAAACAACAGTTAAACAACTTTTAAATTGTTTGTAATTCTACAACTATTACATTCAGGTAAACTAAAGGCATAAAAAAAATTAACCGGAAGATAAAAACAACATAATTCAATCACTTTTAAAGTAAAAAATGAGCTATTTACCAACATATCAGAATAAAAATAACTGAGCTCACGGAGTCGAGTAACAGAGTGGGTATATATATATATATATATATATCTATATTTATATATACTTTACAGACTGCAACCAAAAAGGGAGATGCACATCTACATGTTATAGCAGTCGTATATACAAAATTTCAACGGCCTAAGGCTAGTCGGTTTTGAATTATGCGAGATGCATACGTACGTACGTACAGACACCACGAAAAAAATCTCTGCTGAATGCATTTTAAATCAGTTTTATAATTCGTTTTGGAAAGAAGAGTTATTTATTCTGCTCGTACTTAGAGATGTCACGCATGAACATCGTTAAACTGCATTCAGTAGCGGTCAAAATGGATATTTTTGTTGAAATAGGGTACCCGGAATTTTTCGTGATAACAATATTTCGTTAACTTCGTACGAGGAAGTAAAACGGCCGCCGCAACGTATGCGCAGGACTCATCACTAACCTTTGATGACATCATAATGTTAAGGAAATTTTTCCAGGAAAGGATTAGCTGAGCTGGAGAGATGGAAGTCAATAGAAATTTTATGAATCACAAAATTATTGGTCGCTATAACCGGGTTTGGGTCGTTAAGAGCGGGTTATGCTCCCATAGACTTAGCACTATACTAACCAAATATTTTCGATTTACTCGTTAAATCTGGGCTTTTTATAAGCGAGTTGTGCTATAATATCATCTAGTCTACGTATCTAGTTTTGTTTTGATTTGTCAAATAGTAATTCTCATTCATACCTCAGGCAAAAGGCAGTTACGCTGTGCTGTAAATCACCTCCCAGACGTAAGCTTTGCAGTGCAACGTAACATAACAGTGAGGTTTAATTGTAAGCAGTTTTAGTGAAAATAATTTTACGAACGCCTTTTATGTGACACGAACTTGTTTCTTTTGATGATGCATTAAACAGCGCTGATGTTCGTTAACAACCTAATTCCACTGCATCATTCCAAGCTGTCTCTCGAAGCATATTTAATTCTCTATTGTTGTTTCCCCAAAATCTTTGCGCGGAGAAAGATTTAGGCAGAACACATCAACTATGCAAGCGGGGTGAGTAAATTCCAGTTTGCACTTAGCGGCATTCTTAACGAGTCTTCTGACCTTGGATCTATCGATTGGTGATCGACTCGGAAGAAACAACGGGCGGAGCGCGACAACATATTTGCTCCGCAGAGCGCATTGCTCCGCTTATCTTCCTTTAACACTTGAAAGGATCATCCGGTTGAAGATTAAGTAACGGTATAAAGAAGCAATTTAATATCCCTCTAAGGATCGCCATATTCTGCTTCCTTAAAAAAGTCAAAAAGGGATCAATATTCGCTGAACAAATTTGCTGTGATCAGTTCTGGAAAATAAATGGCACAAGGAGAGGATGAATGTTTGAGTTTTACACCCCAATTGCTTATTTATTTATTAATACCGGAGAGACTATTTTTAGATGTTATTGTGTTAATTTTTCTCGGATCACGTCTGAGACGGGTAAAAAAGCGTTGCCAGTCTGGCTGTGGTAATATTTATTTTTCATTTGAACTTAGATAATGGTATGCATAGGTAACAATACGCATCGTTGTTAACGTTTGCAAATTTTTTGTCTTTATTTATTTGCAATTCGACGTTTATGTATATTTTTGTTTTTGTTTTCGTTTACTAGCCCAACTTTCCCAGAAGAGCTATTAATTTCGTTTTGGCCTTTTGCGTTGGTTCACTATAAGCAGCGTTTCATTTTTCAAATTATTGCCGCCAAATATCATCGCTCTGTGTTATATTTAAAGAAATTAAATAATGAAGAATTTGCATGAATGTATGAATCTTTCTCGCACTGTGAAAAAGCAACGATACCTAGAGACTTCAAATTTTGAATAACACAGTCCTCCACTCGAATATGGGCATCTGCAAGCCCGAATTTATAATTTCGAATTTGTTTTACTATCTTTTTCATATTTTTTAAAACTTCAACTAGTTTTTGACTAATAAACTCAACGATTTCAAAGCGAGCAATGACGACACTGTACGAAAAATAACATTTTTATCTTCAGTGCGGGAGACTGTCTATCGAAAATTCTAAAGATATGCTCTTTTAAATATTTTGTGATATTGCTATTAAATTGAATTTTATGAGGTTTAAGTGCGAAGAACATATTTAATAAATAAAGGTAACACACAAAACGTTAAAAAAACACCCTTTTGCAAGTAATATAAAATCTGAAAGCTTCCAGAGTTTTTATTTATGTAGTTGATATCGAGCTTTTTTTATGTATTCTTCAAGTGCTCTTTCCATATTTATGTTTCATAATTTATTTTTAGCCCAAAGGGGCTTTGTCCCTGAAAAACTATTGTTTTCGTTTTGCGATTTTGCTTCGAATCACTCTGAATATCGGTTTCACTTTTCCAATTGTTGCAACCAAATATTATCGCCCTGTATTATAACTGAAGAAATTAAATAACGAAGAATTTGCATAAATGTTGTATGTTTCTCGCATTGTGATAAAACAATGGTACCTAGAGCCATCAAATGTTGAATACCGTAATCCTACTGCCAATATGTGCCTCTGGAAGTCCAAATTTGAAACTTGAAATTTTTATCATTTCGTATTTTAACAAATTTTGATTAAAAAACTCAAGGATTTCAAAGCGAGCAATGGCAACGTTGTGCAAAAAAAAAAAAAAAAAAAAAAAAAAAACATTTTTTATCTCCAGCGCGCGAGACTGTGTATCGGAAATTCTAAAGATATGCTCAATTTAAAATTATTTTGCGATATTGCTCTTGAACTGAATTTTCTGATTTAAGTGCGAAGAAGGTGATACTTAGTAAATAAAGGTAAGTCACAAAATGTTAAAAAGAACACTTTGGACGCAATTTAAAATCTGAAACATTTCAGATTTTTTTATTATTTTGTTATTATGTATTATAGTTTATTTGCGAAACATAAGTGGCTCACTTGAAATGGTCCTAGGTTGCAGATACCTGCTTGAAACTAATTATATTAGCTATTTTTTGGCTAATCATATTACCTGTAAGAACTGTTATTTTTCTTACGTAAAATAATGTTTCAAGTTTTGTTCACCTAACCTAGTTGTTTACGGTGATATATCTAAAAACTCATAGCACGCAGCACTATTTTAATTTTAGAAGGTAGAGGTTGTTTTAACATCTTTAATTACACTCTTAGACAAAAAAAACGACGCCCCGAGAAGGTATAAAGCAAATTGGACACAAATAAATGTGCATACAGGTTTCGACGGAAAATGCAAAATGTTGCATTTTGGCTCCCAATGATTGAACGGTTGGCCCTACAGCGCATCTGATCTGCGCAACTGGCAGGATATTTAAGAGGAGAAATTACGATTCCAGGTCATAAATTCTTCACGAGTTTCATTCTGTGTACTCTGGCAGACAGTAACTATGCCTCGCATACAGGTGCGCGAGCGATATGCTCAGATGTCAGAATTTGAGAGAGGTCCTATAGTTGGGCTCAAAGAAGCCGATTGGTCTTATCGGCGAATAGCTCGACAGGAGCTGAGCAGGGAGGGATACCACTATTAGACGATGTTGGCAGGAATGGGTGAACTATGGTCTCACACAGCGTTAAAAAGGAAGCGATAGGCCTAGAGAAACGACAGAACATAAAAACCGAGCAATCGTCAGAGCGGCACTCGCACCCCCAGATGCATCATTATCATCGATAATGATGCATCTGGGGGTGCGTCATCGATAATGATGCATCTAGGTTTGTACGTGCAGCTAGTGCTTTAGTGACCGCAAGGACGGCTTACAGAAAGGGGGCTGAGGTCACGGCTCCCCTTACGCCGACTATCATTGACCTCTGTACAACGTCAAGCCCGTCTGCAGTGGTGTCGGGCTCAGGCGCACTGGAATGTCATTGACTGGAGTAGAATAAATAGTCTTCAGTGATGACTCCCGCTTTGAACTGAACCCCGATGACCAGCGAAGGCGAGTCTGGAGACGCCCCGGACAGCGGTGTGATACCAACTGTCTTCCGGCAGACAGGCCGACAAGCAGGAGTGATAGTCTGGGCTGCCATTTCATTTCATAGTAGGACCCCTTTGGTTGTCATAAGTCGCAACCTTACAGCACAGCCGTACGTCGACGAAGTTAAGGCCCGTTGTGTTGCCCTTCATATCACGCCACCCTAGGCTTACATTTCAGCAAGATAATGCCCTCCCTCACAGTGCACATGTTTCTACTGCTTGCCGTACATTACCTTGGCCAGCAAGGTCGCCGGATCTCTCTCCTATTGAGCACGTTTGGAGCATTATGGCCAGGGCCCTCCAACCAGCCCGGGATGTTGACGATCTAACTCGCCAGTTGGACAGAATTTGGCACGATATCCCTCAGGAGGACACCCGCAACCTCTATCAATCGATGCCAAGCCGAATAATTGCTTGCATAAGGGCCAGGGGTGGACAAATGCGTTGCTGACTTTTTCACGTTGTGAAGCTCTGTAACTTCAATAAATCATTCAATTTTTCTCAAACTGTAATCTAATCATTTGTTTTTCTGTACATGTACATCACTTCTATCGATTTTCGTCCCATTCGGATAACTCCTTCTTGGTGCGCGTTTTTTTTTT
>KK119481.1:487773-501565 GCA_000611955.2 Stegodyphus mimosarum
GAAAAAATCGAGTTACGTCATTTTATGAGATTTGGATTCGGCGTATCTGTAATCTGCTACACTTCGCTGAAATCAAGAGCAAGGGAAAACTGTTCCAGGCAATTATCCCTACGGAGGGGGGGGGTCCGAAACATTAAACTGCCGCTAACAGTGGATTCTCGTGAAAGACGGCTATAATTTTCGGCTTCTCTCTTTTTTAGCTGCTTTTAAGGATTTTTTTAACCCGAGAAAGGTTTACGCTACGGTGGTCTGTGTTCGAAACCATTAGGCTTTGCACTCTTTATGATTGCCCAACCATTTGAAGAACTTCTGTTGCCGTACATGAATTACATTAAACTACAAACTTCATACATTTTCTCTATAAATCTTTTTTTCCCTCCACAGAAAAATCGTTGCAAAAGTCATGAACCATGGAAATGTTCTAAAATTTAGGAAATCTATAGCGAAAAGTTTAGAAGCAGAACAAAGTAGCCATGTATTAGCAAGTGGTGCACTTAGCAAAATGGCATAGAATATACAGCCATCGCGCTTTTATTTCAACTTAAGTTTTTTAATCAAATTACTTCATTTTTTTCTTCGTGTGCTGGGAAGCAATTGAAATTTTAAAGCAGCTCTGATTGTTATAAAATCGATACAGAGTAATCTATCTGATTGTTATAAAATCGATATATTTGATTAAATACATAAGTTTATTCAATTGTGAAGATATGCACAGAATATAGGAATATAATTCGGTAATCATGTAGTATGCAATCTACCGTGTTTAGTTAATCATTTATTTCTTAGATGGCGCCACTAAAACACTGTTTTTAAATATGAAAAAATACAAATAATTAAGAATATATAAAGGTAAATGATTCCATTATTTAATTTAATAATCTAATATTAAACTTTTAATTCTATTTAATTTAAATTCCTTCCAGTTTTACAAAACAAAAGCAGTAAGGACCCATAAAAAGAGTCACTTTTATGTGTCGTTCTGCCATATACATTACGAATATTCCACTGCATGGTCAAAAATAAGTTAGCTCTTTTATAAATGGATCTGTAGCATTCTTCTACGAGATAATATGGAAACATTTCTGGTGTGGTTCTTCAAATTTCAGGAGCTTCATAATTCAATAACAGTAGTGTTTACTTTCATGCCTCGCTTAATTAATTAACATCTATTTGTTGCCCTACGTTGGCAACACGCTTTGGAATTGACATTCATAGAATTCGGTAGTTAGAACGTAGCTGACTTATAACTGCTTAAATGCGTACTTTTTAATTGAATTATATTATCGGATTATTATTAGATGTTTATGTATGGATATTTAATTATTACATGCGTATAATTTGGTTTATATAAATAGAGAGTAGTTGAATTTATTAAAGTTATTTCAAAACGAAACTTCTCGTTCAACTTCGGCCGCCATTAAATCGCCAACAAATAGCTTTATGAAATAAAAAATTCGCTAGCTTTCATATTCGAACGTGCAATAAAATCTTTAAAACAACAATTAAATTAATTTTATTGGCACTATATTTGTGTATTTCTAAAACTGAAAAAGATTGGTGCTTTGGTATTATATCAACCACCTTGGCGCAATTTGGCGATATTTTGTAAGAAGAAAAACAATGGTAATCGGAGAGAGTTATTTTTCTTTATATGATACATATTATTAGGTACGTATTTTAATTATAGTTCGATATTTATTCCGGAAAACAATTTATGAAACTATTTAAAAATGGTATCTCCCCTAAGAGATTAGGGGAAGCTTAGCCACTTTCACAAAATGATCCTTAAAATCGTCAAATTTGGCAATTTTACAGGTTTTTACATATTAAAGTAAATGTTATTTTCCATACTACATGTATCTAGGAATGTACGTTATAATTATGAAATGTTGAGTAAATATTAGAAAAATAAAAATAGGTGACGCTGGCCCAATGACAGAAACCGTTCGCTTTCATTGAGCCGGAGAGTTTCTGTGAATGGGCCGGTAGCTGTTTTCTTTTTAATACATTATCATCTTAATACAAGTCAATAAAATTTTAAAAACTTATTTTGAGCATGATTCGTAAGTAGAAAGTGCTGGTTAGAAACCAACACAGCCACTGAAAATACATTGAAATGCATCGATAGCTTCGCATTATTCACAAGGAATCAGGAGTTGGAATTTAATAATAATTATAAAATAGATCTAATGTGAGAACCTACGAAATAACATTGAATTTTGTTTATTAGAAACAATTTAATGAAAATGAGAATTTAAGGGTAATTTATAGTTAGGCTAGTATAAAAAGAACAATAATCATAACATGAAAATTTTCGAATAGCATAAAATAGCTATTGAGCCTATTATTAATGTTAGACTATAAATCTTACACAAATTCCTGCATCAAATTTTCGTTCTTGATGAGGTCATTTACATTTTTTGCAGTAATACACTTTGATTCCCTTTCTGACACCAGCACACTTCTCATGAATCCGCAGACGACAGACATTGAATCATGCCTTGATAAAACTTACATCTAAAATCGCTTTCGCTTTAGAATTCTAATTTAACATTCGAACAAATAAAATAATCAAAGCTTCTTACCTGTCAGATGAGATCAATTCAGTACAATATTCTATCCAATTTTATTGACGACACAAACAATGCACGACGACAAGAAAACACTTAAAATTAGAGTTACATATAGAGTTCGCACTTAGCATTTCATAGTTCATCATTCTTCGCAGTCTCAATCGCAATTCAATTTTAACTCAAAAAAGAAGTCAGACGCACAGCGCCATCTGGCTCCTGTAATTATAGTTTCTACATGCCTTCCTTGAACTCATAACCATGAATCCTATGATGATAGCCCAGAACTGTGAATCCTCATTGAAACTGATAGACTTACTGAAGACGATGAAAGTTTAGCCTTTAGTGTCTTCTCCGGTCCAGAGGTTTGGAGTCGTTTGTTTCTTCTTCCTTTCAAGTTTTAAGCCTTTTCCAAGATCTACTTAGTATGGGCTACTTGTTATCAGTATTGTTTTTTAGCTTCATTTGAGCCTTTTCCAATCCAAAATTTAGATGGAGTCGGAGAGATTTCACTCAACTAACTTTTGACAACAACGTTGATGCACCAAATGGAAGTGGTTCTGATTCTGTTTCCCTGGTGGTTGCAACAGAGTTTCTCCTTGGAGACTGCATGTCATGTGACAGTCCACTAGTAGAAGTAATTAGGCTTGTGTCAGGATCTTATACCAACCAGGAACATCTTTGTTTCAAACTGTACTGCCGCAACAAAATGAGAATGTCTTGAAATACATCTCTGTTTATAGCCCAAATTCCTGTTTTAGCAAAACCATTCATTGTTCTCCTTTACTGTTGTTGCTTATCCACATACTTTCCAAAATAATCTCGCTATATGGAACTGGGTGACAACTTCTAATTTTCTTTCTCTTCATATCTGTCGCAGAAATTTGTTCCTTAATGTTTCTTAATCTATTTATTGCACAGATACAGTTTTAAAACTACAAACAGGCATAAATTACGCAAGACGTATTGAAAATCATTACCGTAATTTCAAAAAAATATTCATTTTACTCACGAATTAAGGGTACTTCGGTTTAGATTAATAGCTTATAATTATTTTTACAACAAAGAAAGTGAGATCATTATCTAATTATAGATTTAATTACTCCTGATAGCTTTCTGCTAAATCAGATACAGTGACATTTTATTCTTTAACTCGAAAAAGTTATAAAATATTTGCCTCGATATGGTTTCCATGGTTGGGCCACCGGCTGGTATGTAATATGTCCGTAATTTCGGTTATAACGATGTAAACAACCATTGTTAATATGACCAACTAATGCTGATTTAACAAAGTTTTAAATGTTATCGATAACAACCGAAACACTGTTAACACCTTACTGATATCTATATTTTTTTACATTGATGAATTAGAAGAAAAGTACAAAAACTTTACTTTCTTGTAAAGCAATCTTGTGTGAGCGTGGATCTTCTCTCAGTCAAGACGACGATTTTCAAGGTTCATGTAGTTTACTAAAATGTCAACAGGTAGCGCCTACTGTCAATAACTAGAAAATAATGGAGGTGGCTCAACGAAGCACCTGGCTCATCGATAGCAACCTTGCCCGATTCCAGACAACCACAGCCTTACCAGCCTTTCTAACTCTTCTAAGCAAAATAAGTATTCATTCTTTACTCCAGCAGTGTATAAATCTGACTGCTTTAGCGAATGCCAGACGACTGTTCTGGAACCAGGTACCGATTCGAATGCTGATGTGTTCGTTACACTTTTTTACGTTGCATTTCCAAGAAGGTTGTTTTCCAAAATACAACGTCATCAAATACGAATCTGAACATTTCTGCTTTTGTGGCAAAATATTATATTCCTGCACAAGTTTCGCAGAACTTACTTCGTTTACAGGCAAAACACAGAAATTTATTTTCAAAATTTATCTGAAGTTTCAGTTTCTATTTCGTACTTCAAAATTCAGCTGAAAACAAAAATATCGTAATTTGCTATTAGAGCTTCTATAATACAGCGAAAACAGCCTGCAGGAAACTGGCGACATTGCATCTTCAAGCTTACGAGGTCACATATTAGGTTGTTTTGTCTCTAACCTTCGTGGCAAAGATAGAAATTTCCAAAGTATAGTGGGGAAAAGGAATTGTTTTCAGATGCGATTAAAATAATAGAATTACATTAGATGGAATTAAAACGAAATTTATTATGTATGATATATTTCGAAATATATTATAAAAAACGAAAACAAAATATATTATGTTGATAATTGTACAAATTTTATATATATATGTAATGTTTTAGTGCGTAGATGATGGAATCCGGTACTTTAATTTCTGACATTCGAAGACTGCCGCGTAGCTGGAAAGATGAATACATAAATCAAAAACTTCCAGGCGTAGACGTTTAAAAACATAATTTTATTGCAAGATAATTCACATCAGATAATCTTTCTGTAGATAAGATATTTTTCAATCAATAGTTGAATACAATAATTTCCGTGTACACGAGTTTTAAAGTACTGTGTCACCTTAGATGAGTAAGTATAGCAGCAAAGCTTCTAGCCAGGAGGAAAGCTTAAGTGAAAGTAATGGAGTCATTCAAAGAAAGAAGGGGCGGAGTCAAAAGTTTTAGTTCGAGTTAAAAAAGTTTTGGTTTACAATTGCTTTGATTGGACAAGAGATAACATGGAAAGATCTCGAATTTGGGAAAACAGATGAATTTAGAGCACCAAATCTCGAATAGTTAATTTTGAGGTTGCCAATTTTCCTTAACGCACACATCGTATCTTTTATACCTTAAATAAGCAACGGAGGGCGCTATCCAGTTTTAGGTTTTCACCGCTACAAAAACCAGTGCTCATTTTATTATGGAGTCACCCAATAGATGGCCATTGTAACCTCCTATGAAGGAACACACAGTTTGCATCCATACCTACTCCCGTGTTCAAACATGGGCCCTTTGGTAACGCAGTAGGCTCCTTTAACCACTATACCGTCTGGTCGATATATATATATATAACAAAATAATAAGTATATACGTTATTACGTTTATGTATTTACACTCACGTCCATAAATTAAGGATAATTCGGAGTCACGTGGAAATCCAACTCTAAAATAAATATATCACCTGTAAAATCACTACACACATCTTCAAGAATCATATGCAAATTTCAGGAAGTAACCAGATGACACCGATGGTACGTCACAATGACGAGAGTGTAAGAGATTGATATATAAGGAATACAGGCAAAGACGTAAAATTGCTTCCAGCCGCTTTATAAGCATTTCAGAGCAATAACCGAATAATTATGACACAAAGGACGCATTTGGAGGATTTTTTACGTGGTAGAATTATCGGCCGTCTGGAATGTGGGCGTACCCAACTGGAAGTATCAGACGAACTTGGAATTGCCCAGAGTTTCATCTTCAGGCTTTGGCAACAATTCCAAGATGATGGTAATGTCAGTAGACGTTACAGCACAGGTCGGCCCAGAGTTACAACGCCGAATGAGGGCCGGTATTTGTCAGTTACTGCCAAAAGAAACAGGCGGAGCACAGCCTCAGACCTGTCTCGTCAGCTCTCTTCAGCCACTGGTACGACAATTTCAAGGCAGACCGCGTACAGACGCTTAGGGCAGATTGGTCTATATGCTGGTAGACCTGTCAGATGCGTTCCACGTATTGCAACTCACTGTCGCCTGCGGTTAGCCTGGAGTAGAGAGCATGCATTGTGGACACCGCAACAGTGTGCTTGTGTGATGTTTTCCGTGATGTTTCAGGTTTAGCTTGCAGTCTGATTCTCGCCGGACTTTCATATGGAGAGCTCCAGGTACCCGTTACCACCAAGAAAACATCATTGAACGACACCGTTACGGTGGTGCAAGAGTGCTCGTTTGGGGTGGAATTATTCTGGGTTCCGGAACTGACCTGCATGTTCAAATTGGAACCATGACAATCCAAATCTATCGGGACGTCATTCTAGAACAACATGTACCTTTGTTTCGGGGCGCCATGGGCGCACAATTTGTGTTTATGGATGAAAACGCCCTCCTCACCGTGCAAACATTGTAAGCGAAATCTTTCAATCGGAGAATATCAACCGTATGGACTGGCCAGCATTCTCACCGGACTTGAATCCAGTAGAGCACGTGTGGAACATGCTTGGCCGACGCGTTGCAGCCCGTCAACCTCCTCCTACATGTCTACCGGAACTTTAGAGAGCATTGCTTTTTGAGTGGTGTAATATCCCCTAAGATCAGATCGATAATTTGATACTCAGCATGCCTGGGCGTTGTATGGACTGCATTGCATCGTCTGGGAGACATACAATGTATTAATAATCATACCAACCATGTAATATTGGTTTTTTGCAAATAGGTTGTTTTTGTAATTTGCTCCAGGGAGAAAAAATCGCTAATTTTTTTAATAATATCAAACATATAGCATCTTTTTTTGCTCTTTACCTTTTGTTTAATAAATAAGCTTTACAAATAAGTCAAATTTGTTTTGCTTCTAACTCTTCCTTTGCCTGATTTTGCATTATCCTTAATTTATGGACATGAGTGTATTATAAGTTATATATATATGTAACCTGGAAAAGTTGGTAGCGTAAAAGATGCATAAAGAAGGAGAAATTTGCAGACGTGAAGGAATTCAGTTATTTCCTTTTTATCCACGGTTCGTGTGAATGAAACGGCCGCTATATGCACTCCACCATTTTGAAAGCTTAGCACATCTAAATACAATGGATTATCATCCACTGTGCGACATACTACAGAAGGAACGACGATGTGTTATTTTGATACAGGCAAGTGGGAAAATGTCAAAATGTTTAAGTTCTGAGTAGAAATTCATTCAGTCTTGGGTAAAAGACATCTGCATTGCAGCGTTACTTAAGATCTTGTGATATGGATTAATTTTCAAATTGCGCAGTTTAGATTGATATATTATAAATAGTTATTATTTTTAGGACAGAAAGGGGAAACACCCAAATTAAAATGAAGGGAGACTGTTGTCAATTAAAATTAGAAAGTCGCTTTCATATTTTTATCTCTCTGTCTCACTCTGCGTCAGACACACATACGCAAACTGTCTTAAAAGTAGTAATTGCTTACAATAAATCGCTATAGATGGTATCATTTCAAAATTAATCCACGTCATATCTTTTTTACGTAACACTAATGATGCAAATAGTCACACGACGCATCAGGTAATAATAATTTAAAATTTGGAACCGAAACTTAAAATTAACCTATCAAAATAAAGCTGTACAAAAACTTAGTCATTCTGAACGAGTTTCATCTTAGCAGGTTGCAGTTTTTTCTCTCGCTTTTCTGCTCTCAGCTCTCAGCGCGCTTGCCACACGTTGTCTTTCCTCCATCGAAAATCATTGTTATAAAAGTACAACTGAGATTAAGAGCGAATGCACAGATTCATCCATTACGCTCTTTTATTCATGTTAAGAATGTGCTTCTCAAGAATGGTTAATCTGATGCTGACACCACATGACTTCCTTGTACGACATTGCTAAATTGTACACATTTTTTTGGTTGCATTTCATTTAAACTCATTTCCTGGAATTTCATTAGAGAGATATTTTTCATTCAATCAATTCCATTCTCACTTCGCGGCAAGGCAAAAACGCAACACCTTAATTAAAAATTGTAAAATACAGAAAAACATAAAACACCAAATACAGTTAAAAATACAGTTTTTACAATTAAAATTAGAGTTCTAGGCAAAAACAAGCAATTCCGCCAATGGGCAAGAAGACAGATTTTTCAGTGCACAAAACTGAAAGTTTACTTTTGGTCTTACTAGGCCAAAAAGACATTGAACTTGATGCACAAAGACTTAATTCACTTTTCTACTAAGAGTTTCAAATGCAAACAAATGGCTGCCTCGTTAGGCTTAGTAGAACTTAAACAACTCTTAAATTGTTGATAATTGTAAAACTATTGTATGCAGATTAACTAAAGGCGCAAAAACCTTAACCGGACATAAGAACAACATAATTCAATCACTTTTAAAGCAAAGAATGCAACATTTACCAACATATACGAATAATAAACATGAGACCAGTAAAAAATGTTAAATCTGAGGCAACGACTATTAGCAAGCACTATTATGAATTTTATTACTCAAACATCCTCAAAAATATTTTCATCATATATATCTATTGTAAGCAGTCGAAAGAGGGCGTTGCAAGAAAGCCCAAGCTAGAGGGCACAGAACTGAGAAGCGAGAGAGGTAGAGCGTGAAGAAATGTAATGGGACGTGTTAAGATTCCAGCATACTGCTGAATGTAAATAAGTAAGTAGTTCGTTAATAAGCCTAGTTGAATAGTAATGTCAGCTATTCTGATCAGTAAAGTTACGTCACCCAGCTAACAGTATAGAGACATTAGGATTTTTTGAGCATCAGCAATGCCCTCGCCGGGACACGAACCAAAGAACCATCTCGAATACGCGCCGAGTGTGCTGGCCACTACACCATGAAGGCATGCTAAGAAGGCGGGAGAAATACCCTATGTACGCCCCCTTTTTAAGGGCCCCTTGGAATAAAGGGAACCAGTCACCAAATCCTGGTAATACAGAATCATTAGTCACCGCATTTTTTAGTTCGGGCGCCACTGTAGAGTCATTAGGATTTTTTTAAAACAGGAAAATCGAAGAAATGTGCACCGAGTGCCCTGACCACTACACCACGAAGGCATGCTAAGAAGGCGGGAGAAATACCTTATAACAGTATACATGCATCTTTAAAAATGAAAAATTCGAATAATGTTTTTTAAAAAAAAGTGTGAAATACCTAAATTTATTTTATCGCGAATAATAAAACTTAGAACGTGTGTTTGCGGTGAAATACCTATCTGTATCGTTAAACGCCTTTTCAACCATAGAAAAATTCTTCGGCATTTTATTATTTCCCAATTTTCTGTTGGAATAAATCTTCTCGAATTGTTAGATATGATTTAAATCTAGTCAATTCTATTATTTATGTTAAAAAATAACACCCCAAAAACTCCTATAAAATTAACAGACGATGCATTTAGACATATTTAGTTTCAGTATTCTTTTATTCTCCAATCTGTGTCTGTCCTAAATTTTCTCTAAATGTAAGAAATTATTGGAAACATACTCCATCCAATTCTGATATTAACTTATGCAAAATAAAATTATGTAAATATCCAAATCTTTGAAAACTTAATAAGATTTGAATTTCATAATTTTAAAATAATATTTTAAAACAAAGAAAACATTTATTTTTATTCAGAAAATAATTTAAAAAAATCTGAGAGCTTACAGATTTTACATTACGCCCAAAGGGACGTTTTTAATGTTTCGCGTGTTTTCTGAAATATCATATCCTTCGCAACTGAACCATAAAATTCAATTCAACAGCAGTATCGGAAAACAGTTTTAAAATGAGCATATCTTTAGAATTTCCGATACACAGTATCGCGCTGGAGATATCCCCCCCGTACAGTGTTGCCATTGCTCACTTTGAAATCGTTGCGTTTCTTAATCAAAAATTCTTTAAAGGGTTACAAAATATGAAATCGATAATAAAACAAATTCCAAATTAGGGCTTCCAGGTGCCCATATTCGGTGGAGAGTTACGTTATTCAAAATTTGATGGCTCTAGATACCATTGTTTTATCACAATACGAGAAACATATACATATTTATGCAGGTTCTTCGTTATTTAATTTCTTTAAATATAACACAGAACTCTAATATTTGGTTGCTACAATTTGAAAAGTAAACCGACATTTATTATGAAACAATGCAAAATGCCAAAATGAAATTAATAGCCCTTCTGGGCTAATGTTCTTTTGGCTAAAAAAATCTGAAAGCTTTCAGATTTTACATTACGCACAAAGGGCGGTATTTTCACTTTTTATGTGTTAACTTTATTTATTAAATATCACGTTCTTCGAACTGAAACCATAAAATTCAATTCAACGGCAATATCGCAAAATAATTTTGAAATGAACATATGTTTAGATTATCCAATACAGAGTCTCGCGAGCTGGAGATAAAAATGTTTTTTTTTTTCGTTGTTGCTCGCTGTTGCCATTGCTCGATTTAAAATCATTGACTTTGTTAATAAAAAATTTGTTAAAATGTTGCAAAATATGAAATCGATAATAAAACAGATTCCAAATTAGGGCTTCCAAATGCCCACATCCGGTGAAGGATTGCGTTATTCAAAACTGGATGGCTCTAGGTATCATTGTTTTATCACAATGCCAGAAACATATATACGTTTATGCAGATTCTTCATTATCAATATCTTTAAATATAATACAGGGCGATAATATTTGGTGGCAGCAATTTTAAAAGTGAACCGGCATTTATAGTGAACCAACGCAAAATGCCAAAGCGAAATTAATAGCCCTTCTGGGCTAACACCCTTTGGACTAATAATTCCCTGCACTAAAATTAACTAGAACGTTAATACATAACTCATAATGCTCTGTTATAACACATTATTTTAATAAAATTTCTGACATAGCTTTACAAAACTGTCTTTCCAGAATAAATGAGTTTCCCTTCTGAATTAATATCCAGTTTTGCTTCTGAATGTTATTATTTATTTCATTAATTAACCACAATTATTTGGAATAATCCAGAAGTTAGACTAAACGTAAATGAGATATTGCTAAAATGTTGCCATTTTTTATTGTTGTTGGATAGATCTTTAATATTCTTTAGAATGAACTAAAATAATAAAAATCACTTTCAAGTTATGCAAATGAAATTTTATCATGTAGCTAATAAATTCAAATTAATATTTTCTGTAATATACAAATAAAAAATTTTGTGACATTTGTTATAAGTTTCACAGATCTGTCATTTTCACGACATCAGTGATTAAAACTCATACAGCCAAACCTCCGTTAACGGGCATCCTAATTTAGCGA
Source organism: Stegodyphus mimosarum (assembly GCA_000611955.2). Taxonomy (NCBI): domain Eukaryota; kingdom Metazoa; phylum Arthropoda; class Arachnida; order Araneae; family Eresidae; genus Stegodyphus; species Stegodyphus mimosarum. The sequence goes on from KK119481.1 coordinate 499,232, forward strand.
ACACTCCCCATTACAGATAGTTCCCGAATTCCTGAACATTTGAAGCAGAGATGAACGAAACTGCTTTTTTATGAAATCAGATCAGAAACGTTTTCGGTAATTAAGCTGATTCAGTTCTTTTTTATGATTCACTGCTCAATAATATTAACTTTAATCAATAAGATCAAGAACGGGTAGTGAATCAAGAACGCTGTGAGAGAATGGAAAAACAGCAGAATGAATCAGAGTGGATCGAAAAAATCGATTCACTCGAACCACTCGTTCCCGGACTAATTTCTTTCGACTGTCATTTTTTATTTCTCTAAGAACTTTCTATAAAGAAACCACAATAAAATTATAGAATAAAAAAATGCTTCAAAAGTTGCAAAATAATAAAAATTAAACTCACTTTTAGCGAGGATGATAAACATTATTTGCTTCCCTAAAATGAAACTCGAACTTTCCTAGCACGCTTCCAACGAGAGCTCTCGATGAGTAATTCTAAAAGAACTGCCGCACTTTTTAGACGAATCAGCGTTTTCTCATTTTGACAGTAAAGTGAATTGGCTTTTTTAATTAGTTTGTGAACAAACAGCACAGCCGCTTAACCAGTATAGGGGTTAGCGTCGCTGACTGCCGTGCCGAACGGCTCAGGTTCGAATCTCGGAGAAGGCATGGATGTTTGTAAATGTTTAGTCTCCCTGCGGCATGGGGACACTCCAAATATGCGGCGAGCCAAAAGACCTCTGGAGAGGTTGGTGGGAGGGAAAGGTGGTTAGGAGATCTTTGATATGATGGTCGGAAGCTCGGTCCCGTCCCCTAGGGGTGTTCTCCTTAAAAATTGGGGGGCGGAACTGAGCTAAATCGCACTGCCACCTATAAGGTGCTCAAGGCTGTTGCCAAAAGCAGGAGCAAACTTGCACTCCTTGCCACGAGGAATTGGGCTTCGGCTGTTTATAGGTCAGGCAAGTGAGCATTAGCAGCAATAGCAGCAACAAGCAGCACATCTATAAATTGAAATAGAAAACCAAAACGCTTCTATTTAAAGAACCCTCCCCCATTACGAATAAAAACCTTGTTCCTCTGAGTGTTTGCTACCAAAAACTTTGATCCTATTTCAATGGAAATTATTTGCAGTGATGGTGTTGTAAGTCAAATCAAATTTTTGCATGACATGTTTTGTTTTCGTGTTTAAGGCAGCTTTCATTATAGAAGCGTTTTGAAGTATTTGCTCCTGCATATAGCTTAACTTTATCTTATACACACATTTCAAGATTTATGCGCGTATTGCGTCATAAATCCACCCACAGAGCTATTTTAGGAAACAGGAACCAACACAAGACCTTTGCATCACCAATCAAATACTGTCCTCTCAACAACTCTTCTCCTATTGACCACATCCCTTTCTTATTTCTCATACGCGCATACATAATACATGATACATAGAGAGAGTTTTGTGTACATAAGCAAAGATCAACTCGGAAGAAAAAAAGAAGCTGCTGCAAGCTTTTGCATTAGACCATCTCATGATGTATTTACCTACACTTCTGCCTCAAACCGTTTCCGCGTATCATTTCTCGACGTATCAGGTGAGGTTTGTGGTAAAGAAAAAGTGATTCATCTGGTAATGCTTTCCTTTTGGCGTGGTTAAAGAATCACGTCCCTCCATTAAAGTTCCGCCGACATCCGGGAAAGAGCAGATATCTCGCCGGATGCTTCTCTTTGTGTATTTTCCCGGCGCACATACGTTGAGGTTTCATTGGTCTGGTCATCCCTTGATATTTAAGGAGCGAGGAGTAGAGAAAGCAGGTAGGAGAGACTGGCCATTGCAAAGGTGCTCATGCTATACGTTACTTTACTCAAAGGGTGATTTTTTTTTCCAGTGACGGTTTTATTATTGTTATTCGTCTAATTTGTTGACAGAAATGAAATGTTCTTTTGCTGTTTACTTTTAATGGTGATTGTGGGTTTTATGACCTCGATCCTTTTTTAAAAATGCAGAGGAAAAAATAAGATTAAAATGTTTTTATAAAATATTGTAACGTATTATTTTATTTAAATTTTATTTAAATCGCATAAAATAATTTATATAAAGAAGATAAATTATCCATCATATAGTTTTATACAGAAGATAATATAATATAGTTTTATATTATATTATCTTCTCTTATAAAAATAAAAATCTCTTCTCTTAATAAAAAATTGTACATGAATTTAGTACAAATTTTTATCACTAATATAAAGTGTAAACAACAAAATTGATTAATGGAATTGTACTGCCAAAAGTAAGCCATTATCTTTGTAAATTTATTAAGGACATGCAATACATTTATTATTCGTGATACAAAATTGTAG
>KK119481.1:501613-539223 GCA_000611955.2 Stegodyphus mimosarum
CATTATACGGTAAGTTATTATTCTGCTTTTAGTCAGTTTATCATTTTATGAGTTTTAAGTAAGAGTTTATTTTACAAAATTTTTTTTAGCCCTGATGGAACTTTAGTCCCGAATGGGATATTAGTCTCGTAATGGCATGTTGCGTTGAATCATTACACACGGAGAATCACTTTTCAAGTTGTTGCCACGAAACATTACAGCCCTGTATTATATTTTAAAAAATTAAATATTAAAGAATCTGCATGGAAATTTCCATATTTATTGTATTTTGGAAAACAAGGATATCTAGAGCAATCAGAATTTGAATAATATAGTCTTCCTCTCGAACATGGGCCTGGAAGCCCGAATTTTGAATTTCGAATTTGTTTTATTATTTATTTCGTGTTTTGTAAACCTTTAACGAATTTTTGTTTAACAGCATCAAAGATTTTTAAAGCTAGTAATGTCAATACTAAATGGAATGGAACATATTTATCTCCAACGCTCGTCTATCGGAAATTTTAAAGATATGTTGTTTTTAAATATTTTGTGATTTTGCTGTTAAATCGAATTTTATGTGGCGCAAACGTCAAAGACGTGATGTTTAACAAATAAACTAAGCACATAAAACGTTAATAATAAAAAGGCAAAAAACGTTTTATACAGCCATTTTAGTAAGAAAAGTGAACATTTATATGATAAACTGAGAAAATACTTAAAAAATAACACAGAAAAATGTATGCCAACTTAAGGCTGCATCAGGATTCTAAATGTATTCTAATGTTTCTAATTCAGGATTCTAAAGTTGTGCTGCTTTTAAAATTTTTGTAATTTTGCTGTTGAATTGTATATGGCGTAAATGTGAAGAAAATGACCCTTAATAATAAAGCTAAAAAGAAAAAAAAAGGGTTAGTAAGAGTAACGTATAACAACAGACTGGTAGATGGCGAGCTCAGCGAGAGCGTAAAAAGCCTTAACAAATCCTTTTGGGCGATCGTTAAAATCTGAAAGCTTTCAGATTTTTGTTTATTTATTTTTTCATTATATCAAAGAAAATATATACTTATTTCAATCCATTCTGCGAAATCTGAGTAGTTAGATCGGAATGACTAAATAGCGTGATCTACTTTGACTGAAAAATGGGACTTGTTCTATTGACCTTGCCAAAATATGAAGTCATCCATTTCAAGAAAAGCGAAAATAACATGCGCGAGTGTAGTTACACAATTTACACCCCTCCGTGGGTTCTTTCTCTATTGATCTTACTTAAATTTCTCAAGGAGAAAGATCTTAGGTGAAGGAATCGGGCACAGTTTTAATAACTGATTATCTAACCGCTCTGTCATTTCATTACCATAGGCGCCACAATTTGCAGAAACTCGCTCCTACATCATGTCATAATCATTTATTGTAACTGAGCTTTTATTTCCTATTTATTGAAAAGTCACTTCTGACAAGCAAGTTTTGAAATGTGTTTCTATCGTAATAAAATTCCAGCATAGCTTTCAACGTTTTCTTTAATTAGGAGTATTTATTTACTTAATTAAATCGTTTTCTATGATTAGGACTATAAAGCTTTTCTAAACACCATAATTTGAGGGAACTTCACATTTTTGTTGTATAAAAAATTTGGTATGTCACGTAGAAAAAAACACTTGCATTTAAATATAATATTTCTATTAATATTTAAGATTTTTGTAAATAGACTTAAATTATGAATTGGTAATTCAGGAAAAAAAGCTATCAAAAACATTTTTCTTTAAGTTCCTTTTTTATAAACTCTTTTTTTTGGGGGGGTGTCTCCAAAAGGGCTTCGTCCCTGAAGGACTATTGATTTCGTTTTGCGATTTTGAGTCGGAAACATTAAATGTCGGTTCACTTTTCAAACTGGTACCACCAAATATTGCAGCCCTGTATTCTATTTAAAGAAATTAAAAAATGAAGATAGTGCATAAATGAATGTATGTTTCTCGCATTGGGATAAAACGGCGGTACCTAGAGCCATCGAATTTTGAATGACGTAATCCTGCTGCGCATATGGACATCTGGAAGCCCAAATTTGAAATTTGGAATTTGTTTTATTATCGATTTCACATTTTGTAAAACTTTAACGAATTTTTGATCAACAAACTCAAGAATTTCAAAGCGAGCAATGGAAACATTGTACAGAAGAAACATTGCTATCTCCAGTGCGTGAGACTGTGTATCGGAAATTCTAAAGATATGCTCAATTTAAAATTATTTTGTGATATTGCTCTTGAACTGAATTTTATGGTTTAAGTGCGAAGAACAATTTTATCAAAAGTGTGAAATATTTGCAAAGACATTTTCAATGTCATTTCGAAACAGATATTGAGTACAGTTTGCCGAAAGTATACAGTTTGATAATTTCTACATCCAACTGTTCACAAGTTTGCAATTTTTTCTTTCTGAGTTTCATATGAGGTTTGGGGGGGAGTAAAGTTAGCAAAACATGTTACATTTGTGAGCAATATATTATCCAAAAGATTAACATAAGATCTGCAGTTTGTAGAGCCATAACTTGGAATTTTATGGATTGGTCATAATCTTATAAAGTGTAGAAATTCTTTTATTTTAGCTATTTTTTAAATTTATTGCAGCATTATAATGACTTATTAGCCTTTTAAAAGTAGGAAATATGAAATGTAAGCAATACCTCCGTTCTGATTGGAACTTCGGATTTTCCCTTTGCTAGATCGATGTGGCTTAAACGTTCCCCCATGTGCAACATGGATACAATCCTTAGAAAGTTCTCCACGGAAGTACTTTTTCCCTTAAACAAATAACCCTGTAGGTTTTACCTTAATTAGTTAACCTAACCGCATATACCACAAAACACACGCAAGGAAATAACGCGATAAATTCTTATCGCGTTTCTTTCATTTCAACATTTTTTTACTGCAAAATCCTAAGCGAAAAGTAAACGCATAGTGCACACTGTTAGTGAAGAAAACACATTTGTTGCTGCCCACCCAGGATAGGGGTTAGCTTCGCTGACAGGCGCATCGAAGGTCACGGGTTCGAATACTGGAGAAGGCATATATGCTTGTAAATGTATAATGTCTGTGCGGCATGGGCAGGGCCGCCCCATAGCACAGACAAATAAGACATATGTCTAGAGATCGGTTTGGGGGAGGTCCGGGAAAACCGTCCACTTTGAAAACATATGTAAAAGTAAAATAAAAATAAATAAAAGTTTACCCATATATTCAATTTAAATTTAATCTAAATCTACAGGTTGTAAGGTTTCCCTTATTTTGCATAGCAAATTTATTTTAAGTTTGATACCTTTCCTGAATCTCTCAACTTCTCCTTGTATTTTCTCGCCAGGATGTAAATTTAAAATTAAGTGAAGTGAATATTTAAACGGGTAAATCTCTGAGTTTATTCAAAGCGTGTTTTCGTTAGTCAATGCACGTTTCATTGCTATCTTGCTGTTACGCTAGTAACCTTTTTGGCTATTTTGGATTATCATCACGTCTGTTAGGTTTTTGAGAGTCAACCTGTTAGGTGTGAATTAACGTACTAATCCAGCACTATTGTATTTTAGATTCGACTTGAAATATATTCTACATTTAAGTTCCCACCGTTAAATGGTCCACTGCACATGAATAACATTTCCCTGACTAGCTGAGGTATAGGTGGGGCGTGACACGTGATATTGGGTGCGTATTGCATGGTGAGCAGAAGTCTGGTAAAAACAATAAACATAGCAAGAGTAAAGAGTAGAAAGACGATTTTTGATTCTAAATATTGAATTTCTGGAAGTGATTAGTTAGCTGAAGTTTTGAAGTAGCTTTTTATATAATAAACTCTATAAATATTTTATATAAAATGAATTATCGTCATGCTTCCGGTGGAGAAAAAAGAAAGCGTAATAAGAAAGGGTAGTAACAAACAAATAAACAAAAAATAATTTTCCGTTTAGATATGTTGTTAATACAAAAACATATAATTGATGCAGAAGTTCAGTCTGAAGCAAAGATTGGTGGAATTGAAGAGTTGGTGAATAGAAGTTGGTGAAAGAAGTTGGTCAATATTCTGGAAACACGCAGAAATGACAGAAAGCAATGAGGAAAGTAATAGAAATGAAAAGTAACTGAAGTAATAGAAATGAAAAACGTAAAAGACATACCAGATATTGTGGAGAAAAACCAAACTACAACTGATGAAGAAATTCAAAATATAGAATGTATACCTAACATCGTTAATGATAGTTTAGTTTTGGAAAATTTGGACATTTTTTGTGGCCTTTTCTTAATTTATGACATATAAGCAAAAAGTTCCAATTTCATTGATTGTATTGAATATAATCAACGCACATTTATAATTATACTAACAATGGAAAGTGTATTAAAGATTTTTAAAAAACTAACTATTTTTGTTAGTTATTATTATACTGACTGCTTTTTGTTAATTATTATTATATACCTATCATTTATTATTTTTAACATCCCGCGTGTAGGAGTCCGGCAAGCACATTTGTTTAAAATATCTATTTTAAATTCTTTATAAATTTGTTTAAATTTATTTAAAAAATGTCACTGAAGATGAGTAAAAAGAAACAACAATTTATCACATATATTTGACCCTTAAAAACTCTCTGGAAATATTTGTGATTGACTGTTTAAGAGTACCTTAAAACGTAGAGCTATCTTTAACAGGTATCATAATTTAATAATTTAATCTTTGCCAGGTATTATAAAGTCCATCTTACTTTAATATTTTTAATTTACTGTTTATTCAATTTTTATCAGTTGCACGACATCCTGTACGGAATGTGCCTGTAATTAAAAGTAACTTACGGCAAATCTTCTAATAGTCGTGTAAGCGACTATCACTATGTCTAATATGAAACATAATTTAAGAAGGGTTTAAAATATAGTTCAATCGCCTCATCCGCGACCATGAGCGCAAACGGGCATGCGCCATTCGGACCGAATTATTCTCAAAATAGGGTGGATGAATGGAGACTTTTTTCCCCTCCATTCTTTCTTTGCGGAGAAGAGAAGATTTTCACCTCGCAGCGAGTAATAACGCCCCTTTTGGACGAGTCTATGTGTTTTGGCAGAATGCCAGCCAGGGTTACATTTGAGGCGGTCGAACTATACCTTTTTATTTAAAACTAAGTAAGTTTATCAGAAGGCACACGTAGTGCTTACACCTCAGCCAGCATTTATGACGGGAACTCAAAAGCAGAATTTTAAATTAAAGCTAAGTATTTATTAGCCAAAAGCTACGCAGAGGTATTTAAACACGGAAGTTAACTTTTAAACCTACATCAGCGTGGCAGCACTATACGGCAAGAATAAAGCAACGCCGTAGACAGGAACGTTACCTTAGAACTTAATTTTGAATACCTCAAAAGTTTAAACAAAAACTGCCGAAAAAAAAGAGAAAATGGACAGTTCTATATCTCCCGTTCTACTGGGCCGATTGACGAAAGTCAAATTGCTTTTTTCATGTCTCGAAAGCGCGGCTTAAGATATGTATTAGATTTATATATAGCATTGTTCTAACATAGGTATTTTGACACAAAATAGCTTTTTTTCTGAAATAACATACCAAATTTTTTCCATATTTCGATTTTACGACTCAAATTATGCCTAAATATTAAATTTTGTAAAAATTGGTTGGAAATTTACGGAGAAATTCAAAAATTTAATTTGGCCAATTTTTTTGAGCCAAGAATAATTCACTTCGCGAACTTCTTAATCCTATTTTCCTTCCCTTCCATTGTGCAGGAGAGGAAAAAAAGTCACATCGTCCCTGCCTTTTTACACTGTGGATGAGAGGGAAAAAAGTTACATCATTCTACTTTCAAATAATTTTAACAAAGTGCGTAAACCACATTTCCGTTATTATCGCTTTAAACAAATATGCCAAATTTCAAAACTCTCCAATATGTAGATTCACGTATATCTTCAGAATTTTGAATAAAAAAGCTCTAATTTTTTGCAGGTATGCTTAGAAATACATCTACTTTAAGATGACTATAAAAATTTTATAGAAATAATAAATAAAAATTTCAAATAAAAATTTTATTTTCAAAAATGTTTTCGAAAAATTTATAAAAATTATTTAAAAATACAAATTTTAAAGATAAATCAACTTTAAGATGATTGTAAAAATTTTATAAGTTATAATTTAAAATTTTTTCGAAAAATTCATAAAAATTGTTTAAAAATACAAATTTAAAAAATAAATCATGAAAAATGGGTGAATTTTATTTGGAATGAACCTAAATTTCGAACTATGAAAGAAGAAATCAGGTAAATGTTATGAAAAAGAGAGATTAATAAATCAAATTGAATTAACATTGAGGATCTAAAATTTCGAGAGCTAATTTTTAAAAAACCGCTCGTGCGATTTTGACAAAATTCGGGAGTTTGGCCGTAATTTGAGGCGTAGAATTGAAATATGGAAAACAATTAGCATGTCATTTCAGAAAAAGTTCGATTTTGTGTCAAAATACCTATATTTGAACAATGCTATATATAAATGTAATACATATCCTAAGTCGCATATAAAGAGCATATAAAAGCATATGAGACATAAGAAGCGCAATTTGAATTTCGTCAGTCGGGCCAGTAGAATGGGAGATATAGAACAGTCCTTTCCCCCCCCCCCGCAGTGTACATTCAGAAGCAGAAGAGAAGTTGTTGAGCTAATTAATTTAAAACTATGAAAATTTTAATAGACGGCTTTAAACACCTGTTTAAATTTCGTTGACTTTTAACGTTGCAGTGTACTGTTTAACTCACAATAGTTTGCCAAACATTAAATATAATATTATATAAAGTCATTTGACGTTGAAGAAAAGACGCGATTGCTTGCGTTATTGTATGCCAAAAATTTTTCTTTAATGCCAGCATTTCAAATAAATAGCTGCTGTTGATAACATTTTAGTTTTAGGTTAGGGTAATTGATACGATATGCTATTGCCACGTTCATTCTTTTATTGATATTGAAAAAACGTTGGTTACATTACATTAAATTTAAATCATGACGTCCTATGTATACGAATGAACCTGACGTGTCAAAAGATTTTGTTTCCTGGCTTTGGCAACAACAAAATTATTTACAAATTGGTTGTTGCTTGGAAAGAATGACAGATTTCATTCATACTGAAATGTTTTTATACATTTCCTTATCAGGTGTTAGTTATATAGTTAGAAAGAGAAGCTTTAAATTTCGCTTTGGCCACAGCGGGCTAGTTTAACTTTAAAAATCTGTGAAGAAATTGTTTTAAAACATAAAATAAAAACCCAAGGACGATTTTATAAATTCTTCATTTGGAACACCACTGATCTGATTTTTCTGGAAACACCAAACTTGCGAATGAAGAAAAAAGGAGGGGAGGGGAACATTAAGGGAGCAGCCCATTAACAACTTAGTCGGTTTCGACTTCACAAGTCTGCGCTTGAAAGACGATTACTTTACATCTCCTTTCAGGAGTTGCGTTTACATTAGAGAACTACGATCCTGAGTAATAATAATACGCGCACTGCTGCAGTTGTGCGGCTTCACTGGAGAACTTCGTAACGAAGCTCATAAACTGCTTTTACAGAACTAATGCGATGGGGAAACGGGAATTACATGCTGAAAAGAAGCTATTAAAGTGCACCAAGCCATGTAAACTGTCGAAAATTACTATCCCCTGATGAGCTTGGTAGCATAAACAAATTCAATAATCGCATTTGCTCAGCATTATGCTTAAATACTTCTAATCTCTTTTGCTTCTCCTCTTAATGTTTTCTTGCAGTCAATCTTTGTTGCAACGAGTAGGCAAGCTCTCTTTCTTTAATTTGAGTGCTGCGTAAGAAGCATTCACGGAAAGCTTTGGCTTTAGGAGGAAATACGGTAGTTCCGCGTCTTGCAGGTTTTGAGCAGAACGGTTTTGAGTTATTAACAAATCAGCTGCTTTATTCCATATTCGTAAATCCGTTGAATATTCTTTTAATTTGTTGGACCTTCTTTTCTAAAGCTAATTAGCTATTAACCTATACCTGTTTAACATTCCTGTGCTTTACATAAATTCTTTGTGTTTAACTAGAAGACTAACCTTCATAACGTAAAATTTAACTAAATAGTTTATTAAAAGTTCAGCCATTTAACAGCTACCCAAACGAGATAGTGGTTAATGATTCCGACTACTGTACGAAAGAGGCCGGGTTCGAATCCCGGAAAAGCAATGGATAATGGTAAACGTATAGCATCTGTGCGGCATGGGAGCACTCTAAATATGCGGCGAGCCAAAAGTCCTCTTTCGAGGTTAGTGGTAGATCTCAGACCCGTTTCTCTAGTTTCTCCTAGCCTCACAAGCCGCTAGTAATTAACTATAAAGTTTGACTATCTCGAAATAATAAAAGTTTAAATAAAAACTGCAGGAAGTTTATGGGACTAATATTTATTTACATTCAGAAGCAGAAGAGAAATTTTTAAGGTAATTAATTTTAAATTAAGAAAATTTTAATGGACGCCTTTGAACACTTATTTAAAATTTCTTGATTTTTAATGATATTTAACGCACAATTAATCACAGGAATTATTAATTATTGTTATGCGAGAGACAATTAGTGTAAGACTGTTATTTGGGTTGATTTTTGTAAAATATTAATTAAAGCCCTTGTACAAGTATAACAAAATGTGATGCAATGACGCTGATACCGATACCAGAAATATATACAAAAGAAAAAAGAAACTGTTTGCTTATAATGAACTCCCCTAGAAATAGCCGAACGTAGTCTCTCTCTATATATATAGGCAATTAGAATTTCGAGGTAATTTACCCTTCTGGAATTTTGCGTCGAATCACTGTAAACGGCTGGATCACTCTTCAAATTGTTGCCACGAAATATTATCGTCCTGTATTATATTAAAAAAACTAAATAATTAAAAACCTATATGAATGTATGTATGTTTCTCACACTGTGAAAAAACAACGGTCCTAGGGTCATCAAATTTCGAATAACATAGTCCTCCAGTCGAACATGGGCACCTGGAAGCCCGAATTTGGAATTTAGAATTCTTTTATTGTCTATTTCCTATTTTGTAAACCTTTGACGACTTTTTGATTAAAAAATTCAACAGTTTTAATGTGAACAGTGGCAATACTGTAGGGAATAAATTATTTTTATCTCCAGGCGCGACCGACTATCGAAAATTCTAAACATACTCTATTTTTAAATATTTTTAGCCCAGTGTAGAATTAGTCCAAATACTCCCCAAATTTATATGTGCCTGTAAATGAAAAAACGCCCGTTGGGGCATAATATAAAACCTAAAAGCTTTCAGATTTTTTGTAAAAATTTGTTCTCCACTCTTGCTTTAGTTCCAGGCATTTTGGAAGTTAATTAAAAAAAGCTGATATATATTTTCATTTATATTACGCATCGAGTTGATTTTTGTTTGTTTGCTCTTCATCTTTTATGAGATTCTGCATAATGCTTGCATTTAAATTCTCATCGAAGTGGGATTATTCATAATTCTACTAAGCATTTTAAAAATTTATAACAATAGTTTGTAAGGTTTATCCTAATTTTATAACAGTTATTTTAAGTTTATGCAACTTTCCTATCTCTTCTAGCTTCAGCTTACAATTCTTTACCAGAATGTGTTTTTCAGAAACGCGTTTAATGCAAATGAGTAAGAGTAGTATTTAAGTCGATGCTTCACTGACTTCGTTAGAGAACCAGAGTTTCTGACTAGCGCGCGTTTGCCTTTGGGCTACATCTCTCGCTAAGTTATTACTACGCTCGGCTGTACTTCAGGCCCTTGATACCTCCGCCCACTTAATTGAGATTTATGGGTCAACTACTTAGAACCCTGATAGCTACGGCTGTATCTTTTAGTTAAGCATTAGTTAAGTTTTAATTCTTATTAATTTGAGTTCAAACCCAGGTTGAGGCTTTGCTGTACGCTCTGAGATAGGAGCCGACTGTGTTTATCCTTATTTTGAGAAATAAAGGGTAAATAACCCTTCTTGAGTCTCAGATCTCTCTTCACGCACTCCAGCGATTATTCGCTTATCGGGTTCCTACAGTTAACTATTAAATAAAAGAGTCGAACCTCTCAAGGTAATTAATTCAGAACTATTCAAATTTTAATAGGCGTCTTTGAAGGCCTATTTAAAATTTGTTGATTTTTAAAGCTGCAGTGTACTGTTTAGCGCACAACAATTAACACAGGAATTATGAATTATTGTAATGGAAGCGTATATTATTGTAAGACTGTTGTTTGGGTTAATTCTTGAAAAATATTAATGAAAGCCCTTGAATAACCATTGAGAAATGTGATGCAATAACGCTGATACCGCTACCAGAAATATAAACAAACAAATAAAAAAGAAACTGTTTGCTTATGATGAAATTCCCTAGAAATGATAGAATGTACTGTTTCTCTCTCTCTCTCTCCATATATATATATTTGCAATTATTAGCCCAAATGGATGTTAGCCCAGAAGGACAATTAGTCTTGCAACGGCATTTTACGTCGAATCACTGTAAACGGCTGTATCACTCTTCAACTTGTTGTCACAAAATATTATCGCCTTGTATTATATTAAAAAAAACTAAATAATGAAGAATCTACATGAATGTTTGTATGTTTCTCGCACGGTGAAAAAACAACAGTCTTAGCGTCATTAAATTTTGAATAACATAGTCGTCCAGTCGAACATGGGCACCTGGAAGCCCGAATTTGGAATTTCGAATTGTTTTATTGTCTATTTCACATTTTGTAAAACTTTAACGAATTTTTGATTAAAAAGTCAATAGTTTTAAAGCTAGCAGTAGCAACACTGTAGGGAATAAAACAATTTTATCTCCAACGCGCGAGACTTTCTATGGGAAATTCTAAAGATATGCTGTTTTTAAATATTTTTAGCCCAATGTGGCGTTAGCCCAAATGCTCTCGAAACGTGTATATGTCTGTAATTGAGAAAAACGCCCGTTTGGGAATAATATGAAATCTGAAAGCTTTCAGCCCTTTTGGTATAAATTTGTTCTCCACTCTTGTTTCATTTCCAGACTTTTTGGAACTTAATTAAAAATAGCTGCTATAGATTTTCATTTATATTAGCACCGAGTTGATATTATATTAATTTACTCTTCTTCTTTTATGAGATTATACATAGTGCTTGTATTTAAATCCTTATCTAAATGGGATTATTCAGAATTCTATCAAGCATTTAAAAAATTTATAACAAAAATTATTAATTCGATATCTAATTTTATTACTCTCAATCGATGCAAACTCATTATTCACGTATGTTCATCACAAATACCTTCTCAATCGATACCAAATTTTATTCCATTGGAAAAGAGGAAAACTTATTGCTTTTTTTAACATATTTCGCAAAAGCTCAGAGGGCTGATTTTTATTGATATGATAGACATCTATACGTCACTGGGAGGATTTACTTCGACAACTTGAATGTCTGAGTATGACGCATTTGAACATTAGTAGTGATAACTGCCTCTTCAAACGAACCCTGCTTAATACCATTAGTCGAGAATCACCAATAGTCCCGCATCCACTAGTGGCCGAATGGATAAAACTTCTAAACACTGATATTTCGTATCGCGTGAATGAGCAGTTTTGCAGTTAATATGAAACAGTTTCCCTGGATATGCTCTCCTTGAAGACATTCTTCCTTCCAGGTAGGTAGTCTTCAACGATTCTTTACTTCCTTGTACGAAGTAAAAAAGGAAGTTATGTAATCGCGAAAAATTTCGGGTATCATATTTCAACGAAAATATCCATTTTGACCGCCATCGAATGCAATTTAACGATGCTTTTGCGTGACATCCGTACGTAAGGACAGAATAAAAGATTCTTTTTTCCCCCAAAAAATTATAAAACTGATTTAAATTGAATTTAGAAGAAATTTTTTCGTGACGTCTGTGCCTACGTACGTACACGTATGTATGTATCTCGCATAACTCAAAAACGAGTAGCCTCAGAACATTGAAACTTTGTATGTAGGACTGTTATAACATGTAGATGTGCACCTCCTATTTTGGTTGCAGTCGGCCGCATAAATATATGTATATATATATCCATTATCTTACTTGGCTCAGTGAGCTCAGGTTCTTTATTCTGATATGTTGGTAAATTACGCATTTTTTGCATTAAAAAGGATTGAATTATGTTGTTCTTATCTTCCGGTAAAGGTTTATATGCCTTTAGTTAACTTGCATGTTTTAGTTGTAGAATTATCAGCAATTTAAAAGTTCTTTAGGTGCGGCTAATCCTAATTATTTTTACCATAGCATTGCATTTGAAACTTTGCAGAATAGCAGATTTGTTGACAATCTAGATAAACTAGATTTTCTCTAGTTTCGCAACAACAAAGTAAAATCTTCTTTTATTATTGGGAATTAAATTCTGCTTAATCCATTCTGGAATTATCTTTTAATTTATTAAATTATCCCATATATTGACTCATCATAGCGTCCACAACAAATTAAGTTAGTTTCCACGCCTTCAGTGTCTTTTTCCCGAGTAAGACCGAAAGTAAACTTTTAGTATTGTGCACCAAAAAATCTGGCTTCTTGCCTGCTGGCCGAGTTGCTTGTTTTTGCGTAGAAACTCTAATTTTACTTGTAAAAAAAATGTTAAATTGTTTTAACTGTGTTTGGTGTTTTATGTTTTTCTATGTCTTCGAATTTTTAATATAGATATTCTGAAATTTTAGGCATTTTTGCCTTGTCGCGAAGTGAGAACGGAATTATTTGCATGAGAAATATGCCTCTAATGAAATTCAAGGAAATAAATTTGAATGAAAGTCAGGAAAAAGTGCGTATAATTTAATACTCCGTAAAAGGAAGTCATGTGGTGTACGCAAGAATATGACAGAAGACAAGTCAATGATTTAAATTCTAATTCATATTTTCCACCTATTTTTAAACAGATCCACTTCCCAGATGGCATTATTTACTTTGCGTCTTTTCGTTACTTTTTTCTCCTCTTCATAATGCGAGACGCTATGATTAGCCGTATGTGAATGTTCTTCAAGTTTCTTCTATCTCTCTTTTTGTTAGTACTACTTGTATTCCATTTAATTTGATAAGTAAGGATATTGTGTTAAATCGCCCAAACCGCGTTTGCTAAAATAAATGAATTTTCGATTGTTTTCGTAGCCATACCTCCATTGTTGAGACATTGGCGACATGGTTTGAGTGACCGTGATATGATAGCACGCATATTAAGGCGAAAGAGAATACAGCGTAAATGTCTTCCATAACAGCAAAAATAGTCGGGATAAGAATTTCTAAAAGATGCAAAGAAAATTTGAATCCATGTTACACAACGAAACTTAAAATATGCAAAGAAACCATGATTTTTGCAAACAAAACTAGAGTTTGAAAAAGATGTATTTGCTTTCTATTTCAGCGTTGTGAAACCTGGCATCGTTTAGTTCATGTGTTATAAATTTTTAAAACATTTCGTGGAATCATGAATAATTGAAACAATTTGTTTCAAAACTTTGGCTCTGTTTCAATAAATTTTATTATCCTTTATTTTATAACACATTTGTTCAGTTGCTTTAACACTTTGATTCCTTTACTACGTTTACCATAATTTATTTACACGGTATTTTTAAAGCGGAGCATCATTGTCTGCGAGAGTATTTAACATATATCTTCTCATATATTTGCAAATATTAGATTGTGAGAAATGTTTGAAAGACACTTTTAAGTAAATTGTTTCTGCAAATTAGCTTATTTGCTGACTATCGCTTAGAATATTTATTAAAATCTGAAGTAACTGAAGGTTTCGAAATTATTTGCTTTTAATGCTGCTTTAAATTATTTACTTCTAATCCTTACAAAATTGCTGTTTGAGAAAACTGACAAAATATTTATTAAACGTTAATGTATTCAGGAATCGAAAACTGAAATTGTAATATACTGTCATAGTACAGAATTAGGCATAACAGAGCACAGCTTTATATAAACCTAACCACTTACGGGCCAGCCGCCTTAATTAATTATTACAAAATATAAAAGGTAGATAATGATTTTAATGACTTCAGCTACTGTCATTTCTGGAGTCTAGAGAGTAGTTAATAATAATAGGGAAGGGGAACTATGCTTATTACTTACAAATCGCTTAATTTGTTAATCATTAACAGACAGATTAAATTTGATAGAGAAATTATATATCTTAATCTTCGCGGAGTGGCAACACACTGACGGGCCAAAGACAAAACTATTTTAATTCAGGCTGTGGCGATACATTTCTTTAAAATTGCTGTTTTCTGATTAAATATGAAGCTTAAATATTTTGCGCTTTTCCGAATGATAATACATAACTTTTAAATTGCTGAGTTTGTTAATCCAATTTTCTTTTCACTAAACATAAAATAAATAAAAAATACATTCAAAATTCGGGCTTCGATGTGCGCATGCTCGGTTGGAGGACTACTTGTGTTCAACCTTTTGTGAGTGCAGGTGCCGTCGTTTTTCCACAGTGAGATGAATATAAAGTATATAGATCATTCATTCATTAAAAGTAGAGATATTAAGTAAAATTTGTATACAAGTCTAGTTTTATATAAATTTTGCATCATTCTGACATTTTCTTTTTACGTAAGTTCATATTTTATTTCGGACATACCTTATTTATTATCCTACTATTAGTATCGAAATTTTAAATTTACGATATTTACAAAATAAATAAAAGTTTGTATGTAAAATTCTTAAATAAACGTTTTTATGAAATAAATTAAAGGAATTTTGCATTTGATTTGAACAAAAAAATTTAATTTAATAATTTCATAAACCTTTTTTCTTTCTTGCACTACCAAATTCTATGTCAATGATATGATAAAATTAGTCCGAATTTTTACTTCTTTGTACGAAAAAACACAAGAGACTTTTCATGGTGTCTGTACGTATGTATGTATGCATCTTGCATAACTCAAAAACGAGTAGACTCAGAAAGTTGAAATTTTGTATATAGGACTGCTTTAACCTGCAGATGTGCACCTCCTATTTTCGTTGCAATCGACCGCACCAAAAGTATATAAATATATGTATATATATATCCAATCTGTTACTCGGCTCAGTGATCTTAGTTTCTGTATTCTTATATGTTTGTAAATTGTGCATTTTTTACTTTAAAAAATGATTGAATTATGTTGTTTTTAGCTTCCGCGTAAGGTTTTTATGCCTTTAGTTAATCTGCATGCGATAATTATAGAATTATTAGCAATTTAAAAATTGTTTAAGTGCAGCTAAGCCTAATTTTTGTTTACTATAGCAGCCAAGCCATATTTGTTTATACACTCAGGTCCATAAATTAAGGATAATGCAAAATCAGGCAAAGGAAGAGTTAGAAACAAAACAAATTTGACTTATTTGTAAAGCTGATTTATTAAACAAAAGGTAAAGAGCAAAAGAAGATGCTATATGTTTGATATTATTAAAAAAATTAGCGATTTTTTCTCCCTGGAGCAAATTACAAAAAAAAAACCTATTTACAAAAAACCAATATTACATGGTTGGTATGACTGTTAATACAATGCATGTCTCCCAGACGATGCAATACAGACAGTACAACGCCTAGGAATGCTGAGTATCAAATATCGATCTGATCTTGGGGGATATTACACCACTCAAAAAGGAATGCTCTCCAAAGTTCCGGTAGACATGTAGGAGGAGGTTGACGGGCTGCAACTCGTCGGCCAAGCATGTCCTACACGTACTCTACTGGATTCAAGTCCGGTAAGAAGGCTGGCCAGTCAATACGGGTGATATCCTCCGATTGAAGGCATTCGCTTACGATGTTTGCACGGTGAGGACGGGCGTTGTCATCCATAAACACAAATTGTGCGCCCATGGCGCCCCGAAACAAACGTACATGTTGTTCCAGAATGACGTCCCGATAGATTTGGCTTGTCATGGTTCCAATTTGAATATGCAGGTCAGTTCTGGAACCCAGAATAATTCCACCCCAAACGAGGACTCCTGCACCACCGTAACGGTGTCGTTCAATGATGTTTTCTTGGTGGTAACGGGTACCTGGAGCTCTCCATATGAAAGTCCGGAGATAATCAGACTGCAAGCTAAACCTGGACTCGTCGGAAAACATCACACAAGCCTGCTGTTGCGGAGTCCACAATGCATGCTCTCTACTCCAGGCTAACCGCAGACGACAGTGAGTTGCAGTACGTGGAACGTATCTGACAGGTCTACGAGCATATAGACCAATCAGCCCTAAGCGTCTGTACACGGTCTGCCTTGAAATTGTCGTACCACTGGCTGAAGAGAGCTGACGAGACAGGTCTGAGGTTGTGCTCCGCCTGTTTCTTTTGGCAGTAACTGCCAAATACCGGTCCTCATTCCGTGTTGTAACTCTGGGGCCACCTGTGCTGTAACGTCTATTCACATTACCATCATCTTGGAATCGTTGCTAAAACCTGGAGATGACACTCGGGGCAATTCCAAGTTCGTCTGATACTTCCAGTTGGGTATGCCCACATTCCAGACGGCCGCTAATTCTACCACGTAAAAAGTCATCCAAATGCGTCCTTTGTGTCATAACTATTCGGTTATTGCACTGAAATGCTTATAAAGCGCCTGCGAACAATTTTACTTCTTTGCCTGTATTCCTTATATATTACTCTCTTACACTCTCGTCATTGTGACGTACCATCGGTGTCACCTGGTTACTTGCTGAAATTTGCATATGATTCTTGAAGTTGTGTGTAGTGATTTTACTGGTGATATATTTATTTTAAAGTTCGATTTCCGCGTGACTCCGAATTATCCTTAATTTATGGACATGAGTGTATTTGAAGCTTAGCAGAACAGTGGATGTGTTGCCATTCTGGAGAAACTACGCTCCGTAACAAAGATAACGCCTTCTTTTATTATTGTGAATTAAATCATGCTCATTCCATTCTGGAATTTATTCGAGGAAATAAGTGTTTAAGATTTACTTCGTAATTTTTAATATAGATACTTCGAGTTTTTGTGTATTTTTGCCTTGTCGCGAAGTGAGAACTGAATTAGTTGAATGAGAAATACTGAATCGTCTGTGAAAAACTGTTTCTTTTTTTGTTTGTTTGTTTGTTTGTTTAATTTCGTTTATATATAGTTTTAGATTTTTTATAGTATTTGAACAGAATATGTGGCAACGATTAAATAATTCTTCAGATGATATAAATTTTATGCATTTTGAGTTATAAAATGAATGAGACGTAACGCTTTTAAGCGAAGAGAGTCGCGGTGGTAAACAAATATAGTGAATTTTAAAGAGTGCATTTATTGTATTGTGGTTTATGCGCTATAGAGGAAGTAGATTTAATTGAATCCAATAAGTTTAAATGAAATGCAAGAAAAAAGTGCGTGTAATTTAATATTCCGTATAAGGAAGTCATGTGGTGTACACATCGGATTTTTAAATTTAATAATGACATAATATGTATGCCATTTAATACATTTTTGTAACTTGAAGTACATGTCTACGACCAGCAATTGTAAAAATAAAAGCCCATTGTAAGGATTTTCAAGGATACGTCGTATAAAGCATATATCATACTATTATAAATTTGTTTAGCAGTAGAACGTTAAAAATTTAATCAGATGACAAAGACTCAATTGCAAAGTCTTGTTGGTGATATTCAACGCATTGCCACTCATAATTCTACAAATGAATTATTTATTAAACCATTAAAAGGGAGTACTCTGACATTAATAAGCAGTGCTATAATGTACAATACACTTAGCTAATTTGAAAGCTTTTCTAATAAAAAT
Source organism: Stegodyphus mimosarum (assembly GCA_000611955.2). Classification (NCBI taxonomy): domain Eukaryota; kingdom Metazoa; phylum Arthropoda; class Arachnida; order Araneae; family Eresidae; genus Stegodyphus; species Stegodyphus mimosarum. Next base: position 519,382 of record KK119481.1, read on the forward strand.
ATTTTTAATCTTTTTTACGTGGTATGTTTTTGTATGTCTTGATAACAAGTTCTTCCAAAAAGATGCATTCGGTTGCAGTTAGGAGTATTAATAATGTAATTAATAATTCCTTAGCTAAATAACTTCTTTGTGTTATATTTCTCAGTTAAGTTGTAGTAATGCTCGTTTTATGTCACGGTATTTGTCAAAAAAAAATTTAAATTTTGCAGAGCAAATTTTTATCAATGAGCTAACTACGAAGATTAGAGGCTGTGTTGTTTTGTGTTTTTATTTAGCTGGGTAGTGTCCGTTAAAATTTAGCTTTGCTAAAGCAAATGTTCTTTTTATTATACTTTGTACATTTTTTTAAAATTAATGTTCTCTTTCATGATGTATTCTGGTTCGTTTTCAGTTTGTTAAGTTTCTTCTTGTTATAATTTTTTAATGATACTATTATTTTTGGCGCGACTTATCTAGGTTTCACATTTACATGATTATAACATATGTTCAGCTTTAAATTTATTTATTACGGAAATCTTTAAATCAAAGTTTTATTCGTAATTCCCATTTTCTTTAAAATACTGTATTTTTTAATTTATATTGATTTTTAAAATTGCATAAGTATTAATTTATGTCACTGTATTAAATTATTATTATTTTAGTAAAATTGCATATTTCATTTGTATTTTATCGATTACAGAAATGAACAGCTCTAAGATTAAAATCCTTTTATATTAATCGTATTGTATAACGTCTCTTATATTGCAACTTCAGAATCTTCAGAAATATCTGCATTTATTATAATGTTCGACTTTAAAGTAGGTACTTCAAGGCCTTTACGACTCTACCCTATTTGTGATCGTAATACATATCATCATCACCATGTAGTACTTATTTCCTCCACCTCAGTTCCTTACTTTCTCCACCTCTTTCACCAGTAGTCTAAACTGTTTGTCATTCGTGTCCTTTTCATGAAGAGCAATATGCTAAACAGAAATGTAGTGGAAAAAAATAATTATTGGACTCAACCATCTGCCGCAGCGGTCATTGTCATGTTTACGACGTAAGGTGGGAGGGAAGAAATGGCCGTGTACTGCCTATTCTAAAATAACAGGTTATAACATTTCCGACATCATATATTCCAATTCATCGTACCTCTGTCATACTTAGTACAGAAAGTTATGTCAAATTATGTACAGAATGTTATGAATTATGTCAAGGGCATCTAATGCATCCATTTATACAAAAGTTGTTTCGTTCACTCGACATTTACTGTAAATTTTCCACTCTCGTGTTAATTCCTGCTCTCTTTTACAACAGATTGCTATTAATATGTGAGGGAGAATAGAATTTAGAAGCCTTCATGCAGCGTTAGGCATTGGCCCACATATTTCTGTTTTATTTTTGTTTTGTTCTTTTCACAGTTTGTCGTATGAATGTTCAGTTCTCTTACTAAGATGGCTTTACAAAACGTTTTTTGGTCCTTTTATTATTAATATTTCGTGTGTTTACTATATTTATTAAATATCCCTTTCTTGAGGCTTACGCCACATAAAATTCGTTTTAACATCAAAATCACAAAATACACTCTTAGACAAAAAAAAAAAGACGCACCAAGAAGGAGTCATCCGAATGGGACGAAAAACGGTACATGTACAGAAAATCAAATGATTACAGTTTGAGAAAAATTGGATGATTTATTGAAGTGATAGAGCTTCACAAAGTGAAAACGTCAGTAACGCGATTGTCCACCTCTGGCCCTTATGCAAGCAGTTATTCGGCTTGGCATCGATTGATAGAGGTTGCGGATGTCCTCCTGAGGGATATCGTGCCAAATTCTGTCCAACTGGCGCGTTAGATCGTCAACATCCCGAGCTGGTTGGAGGGCCCTGCCCATAATGCTCCAAACGTGCTCAATAGGAGAGAGATCCGGCGACCTTGCTGGCCAAGGTAATGTACTGCAAGCAGTAGAAACATGTGCACTGTAAGGGCGGGCATTATCTTGCTGAAATGTAAGCCTAGGGTGGCGTGATATGAAGGGCAACACAACGGGCCTTAGAACTTCGTCGACGTACCGCTGTGCTGTAAGGTTGCGACGGATGACAACCAAAGGGGTCCTACTATGAAATGAAATGGCAGCCCAGACTATCACTCCTGCTTGTCGGCCTGTCTGCCAGAAGACAGTTGGTATCACACCGCTGTCCGGGGCGTCTCCAGACTCGCCTTCGCTGGCCATCGGGGCTCATTTCAAAACGGGACTCATCACTGAAGACTATTCTACTCCAGTCAGTGATATTCCAGTGAGAATGAGCCCGACACCACTGCAAACGGGCTTGATGTTGTACAGAGGTCAATGGTAGTCGGCGCAAGGGGGGCCGTGACATCAGCCCCCTTTCTGTGAGCCGTTTTTGAATGGTCCTTGCCGTCATTGAAGCACTACCGTCCTTTCCGTCATTGTTGCACGTACAATCGATGATAATGATGCATCTGGGGCTATGAGTGCCTCTCTCACGATTACTCGGTCTTCACGTTCTGTTGTTTCTCTAGGCCTACCGCTTCTTTCTTGATGCTGTGTGAAGCATGGTTCATTCATTCCTGCCAACATCGTCTAATAGTGGCATCGCTCCTGCTCAAATGTCGAGCTATTCGCCGATAAGACCAACCGGCTTCTTTGAGCCCAACTACACGACCCCTCTCAAATTCTGACATCTGCGCATATCATTCGCGCACCTGTATGCGAGGCATAGTTACTGTCTACCAGAGTACACGGAATGAAATTCGCGAAGAATTAATGACCTGGATTCGTAATTTCTTCTCTTCAATATCCTGCCAGTTGCGCAGATCAGATGCGCTGTAGCGACAACCGTTCATTCATTGACAGCCAAAATGTAAAATTTTGCATTTTTCGTCGAAACCTGTATGCATATCAATTTGTGTCCAATTTGCTTTATATCTTCTCGGTGTGTCGTGGTGCATCGTTGTTTTTGTCTAATAGTGTATATAAAAACAGAATATCTTTAGAATTTCCAATAGACGGTCTCGAGCGCTGAAGTTAAAAATGTTTAATTCCGTACAGTGTTGCCACTGCTCGCTCTGAAATCGTTGACTCTATTAATCAAACATTCATTAAAGATTTACAAAATATGAAATTCGAAATTCAAAATTCGAGATTCACATGTTCGGGTAGAAGACTAAATTATTCAAAATTTAGTGGCTCTAGGTAAACTCGTTTTTTCACAGTTAGAGGGAAATAAGTACATACATGTAAATTCTTCATTATTTAATTTATAAGGCATTTCTCCCACCTTCTTGGACTTTGTGGTGTAGTGGTCAGCACACTCGTCATGTAACCGAGAGGTCCGTGGTTCGATTCCCGACGAAAGGGAGGCTCATTTTTCAATATCCCTGCTTCAAATAACAAAATGACTCTACAAGTGGCGCCGGACCGGGGATTAGGCGCATAAGGTATTTCTCCCGCTTTCTTCGAATGCCTTCGGTGTGTATTGGTCAGCACACTCGACGTGTAACCGAGAGGTCCGTGGTTCGATTCCCGGCGAAGACGTTGCTTATTTCTTCATTTTCCTAACATTACAAATAAAATCCTAATGCCTGTACAAATTCCTTTAAATATAGAAGGCGATGATCTTTGGTGGCAACAATTTGAAAAGTATACGCCGTATTTATGGCAAAATGGCGATCCGAGATTAATATTCCATTCGGAAGAGATCCCTTTTGGGCTAAAAAGAAGAACAGCAAACGTTTCTTAATATATACATGCTTCTAAAACGCAGGACTACATCTTACCAACTTAAACAGTAAATGTCAATAGCAAATTCATTAAGAATATCGTTTACAATACAAAATAAATTAATTTAATAATATCGTTAAACCTTTGCGCCGTAAATTTAATTAACAAAAGTCATTCTTAATTGCTTACGCCTTTACACCTCAACTACAAAACATATTTTCTTGTCTAAGTAATTCACGTTTTAGTTTTTTCAAGTTTACAAAGTATATTTGAAATTTCATTTAAAAAAAGCGTTTTCTGAAAATCTAACAGGGAAAATCTAATACCACCTCCCCTGTTAGATCATTCGTCAAGAATAAAAACAACCTGAACGAATTCTTTAAAGTGCATTCTCCGTGAGATTCCAGAAGATGAACGACATGACGCTGCTGCGGATTTCATTACCTTTTTCTCCTCTACCTTAACCGCGCGTCAAAAGTGGGCGATTCCTTTCGTTTCCATGGCAACGGCGAGGGGTGAAACGGGAAATATGACTGGGGCCCTGCACGTAGTACAGCAAGCTTAAAGATTACTGCGACAGAAATAGCTTGTGGGAGAAAGCAAAATGCAAGATGCAATATGACATATTTTTGTTAGGTTATTTTTGTTTTTATTGTCATAATTCTTGACAATCGTTTTCGACTTGTATGGATTGCTCTGGGCGTGCATTTTTTTGGAAGAAGAAGACTAAATTTATTTTGATACAAAGTAATCATTAAAATATTTGTGACATTCGAAAAGATGCCTTTTTGTGTTTATCGTGTTTCGCGAGAAACATTACACATATATCATTCTGAAGTAGAGTTTTTTACAAGGCATAATGGCATGCTTCACTTTGGCATACGTAAAAGATATACCTTTTACATCTTATGATAAAGTGTTTTTCGTCTGCTAACGTCCGTATAGTGTAAAATGAGAAGAACTTTCTTGATCAAAAATACTGTCGATATTTATTACTTTATGTACTGATTATTTTTTCAACGCTTCGGACCACCGCTATGTTAGCATGTGAGGCGGCTGTCATATAAGCCTTGGACATGGGTTTTAAGGCTCTAAGGCATGAATGTTTTTAACTGCATAATTTCTTTGCGGTGTGGAGGCGCTTAAAATAAGGTCGAGCCGAAAGTCCTCTGCAGTGGCATGTGGTTGGAGGCGAGAGACCCCTCGCCCTGGGGAATTCTCCGATAGACTTGAGCCGCGAAATAAAAGCAAATTCATGTTGTCACTATAAAGTAGTTAATGACAGGCGCAATTTTTGCGTTGCATAATGGCAACGTTAAAATCTGTAAACGTGTCTGATTGACATTCAGGTGAGGAGGATTGGTAACAGCAACAACTAAAACAGCACCAAGGTATAGGTATGAGAGGGCGAGACACTAAAATGTCACCATAGGTATAGTTCCACCGCATTTACTAGGCAGTTGCTGCCCAGTTTTTGACGGGGAAACCCTGGGTGTGTGTGGGGGGGGGGTCCGAGTTTCTCTCACCTTTCTTCCTTTACCATCAGCCACTCGAATGGGTTTTCGGTTTGCTATACATTTTTTATGTCCCCCTTGTGCAATATACTTCATGCTTACAAGCATCCATGCCTTCTCCGGGATTCGAATCCGGGCCTATCGGTACGGCAGGCCGTGTTACTAACCACTCTACCATCTGGGGGGGAGTGCACACCCACAAAGAGTCATATAGTCTTTTAGTTTCAAATTTTCCTTGGTAAATGGTTGAAAGGAAAACGAAGTTTTATCAAATAAAATTGTAAAAGCGGGAACAAAATAGCATTCACCTGGCCTGATTCTTAGATGAACTCCTAAATTATATTTTTTTATATTCGTTATCTTCATGGCTGTTTAGATTATCAGTGCAATAAATATCCAAACATAAACTAGTTAGATAGAAATAATTGCTCCCTTAAAAAATTTCAAAATATTGGTATCACATTGTTCTTAATACGTGGAAGTTCAAGAAAAATAATATCATTTACCAGACCTCTGAATAAGGCTATTGAGTCACAGATAGACGATCTTGCTGAAAACTTTCAGATTTTACATTAAGCCCAAAGGGGCATTTTTTAACGTTTTGGGTATTACCTTTATCAATTAAATATTATGTTCTTCGCACTTAAACCGCGTAACGTTCAATTCAACTGCAATGTCACAAAATGTTTAAAAACAACATATCTCTAGAACTTCCGATAGACAGTCTCCCGCGCTGGAGATAAAAAGTCTTTAGTCTTATACTGTTACCACTTCTCACTTTCAAATCATTGAGTTTATTAATCAAAAAGTCGTTAAAGTTTTACAAAATGTGAAATAGATGATAAAACAAATTCGAAATTCAAAATTCAGGCTTCGAGGTGCCCATGTTTGGTGAAGGGTTACGTTATTCCAAACTGGATGGCTCTAGGTACCGCCGTTTTTTCACAATGCGAGAAACATGCCTACATGCATATGCATTCTCTTTTATTAAATTTCTTTTAAAATAATACATGGCGATAATATTTGGTGGCAACAATTCAAAAAGTAATTCAGCCTTTTACAGTGATTCAACGTAAAATCCTGTTCCCAGACTAAAAGCCCTCTGAGCTAACGCTTCTTTGGCTAATAAAGAACGATTCAACCAAAGCTGGTGAAATGTAATGTGTGCAACCTGCTTGAGTAAGAAAGAAATCAGCGCGAGTGAAGTTATTTACCTATGTTAAACAATTACAATAATAGAAGAAATTAATGTACTGTGTTACAATCCATGGTACAAAATGACTGAAGACATAGAATAGTAGCACACAGCTGATAAGGCCCTAAAATTAGAGTAATGCTTGGTCCAGCTGGGTAGTAATGCTCGTTGATAATTCTGTGTTAAGTGTTTATTCATGTCCCAGGCACTCTAGGCCAAAGGAAGGGCAATCAGTCGAATGTTTGACAAGATGGCTGCATTAGGAAACCAATTCGGGAAAAGATTGTATGCACAGCGAAGCACTTAGTTGCTGGAAAACGATCTAGGGTTTCTGCGATAAGAATGATTGAATAACGCAGCATACTGTTATGTCTGGAGAATGATGAGGTAGACTACAAAGAATGTAGGGCTGTCATAGGGGTACAATTCCCCAGACGATCACTCTAGATACGGTAATGCGTGGCGTTTCGTAATAAAGATACTTGTACATATTTAAATATGAAATAAATGTGGAATAAGGGTAGATTCCACATTTTGACTAACTAACCTCCAGACATCGTTTTCCGATGCCTGGAGGAAACCCGGATTGGCATCTATAGCTTAAATGTCTCATCGATGCAGATCATTTGATTTCTGCACGTTATTTGCAACAGACACAACTACTGAAGACAATGCCAACAATTTTAGCTGTTCAAATTTTTGCTAACTGAGTGGAATGCAATGCTGTTTCACAAATCCTCTCGTGACAGTTAACATGGCTTGGATGTGTCCATGTTCATACGGCCATTCATAAGTTCATACGGTCATTTATATTCGAAAACAGCCTAATGAGGTTTCTTTATGCGCAGTTCATAAGCACTACATTAGACAACCCCCTGGCATCAAATGAGTATATTATTTTATTCTTGGGACCATTGGCACCAACGTCGTTGGTTTTCCACGAGGCTCCCAACTAGCCTTTATCGGCTTTATCTTTTTTATTCTGTCTTAGCCGTTTCTTGTTCGATGTCCACTCATATTGTCCCTAAGGCATTCACGCAATCGAACTCGTTTGTCATTATTGTCCTTGTAGTCGCATTCTGTCCTTGATGAATCATATTCTATGTATATTTTCCAGTATTATGTTAAATTATTTCAACTATTTCAACTCTATGTGTGTTCAATAACCACCATACAGCCATTAGTTTTGATTTTTTAATAATTGGAATATTCTATCCTGCAGTATTTGCGTGATCAGGCCACTGAAGTTTAATTAGTTTTTGAATGAAAAAAATGGTGTCTTTATTTAAAGGTAATTCGATTCATTTACTGAATTTGAATTTTTGCTAGAAAATTCAATGAAATAAGAAGAAGTAAGAATTTTAAGCATAAAAATTAAGAATTCCTTTGCATACATGTAGCATAATATTCTTGACAGTTTTTTCAAATATTCTGCATTCTTTTTAATTTGAAGATGCTCTATTTGCACTATAAAATTATAACATGTATTTCCATATAGTTGATGTGTTCTGATTTAATCACAAGTTCACATATGACTTGTCTAACATGGTGTTTGAATTCATGATAATATATCATGCAAAAGCGCGAAATCCCATCCAGTCAACATATAATTATTCCACAGTTCATAAATAACCAATAATAGAAGCTGTTACGAAGAATTTATACAAATAAATGTCTCTTGAATGCTTGTTTATACCTTATTTAAATCTAAGAAATGGGTGAAATAAGGGGATCTTTCGGGTGGCAATCTGAAATAGGCTTTTGAACTCCCTAATTTGTAAGGTACTATGTTAATGTAAAATTTGTTGTAAAATGTTTATTTTTTTGTCGACACAACACAGATAGGAAAACCTTTAATCTTTTGGACATTATAATTATTGTTTTTCTCAAGTGGAAAGGTGATAATAGGATTTACTCTTTGAAGAGCATAACGCCCCAGACGAACTTTCATTCAAACGACCACAGCTGCCTGAAACGGCCGAAATTCCGATGTTGTTTTCTTCCCACCCCCAAGCTATGCAGTAGCAGGTGCAGTTCCACCAAATGCATTCTGTAAGTTTTTTTGCAGTCAGCATGATCTAAAAGGATCTATTTGTGGTATCTTTATTTGTTAGAAGTAGAAAGGATGCCATTTGAAATCTTCACTCTTCTTTGGGCGTTAATGGATGGGAAGGGGAGGAAATTGCTGTGAGCCTTGAAAACTATTTCGAGCGGTTCCTTATTTTACCATAAAGGTTAGCAAATGCTTCGGTTTTCAAAGCGTTAATATCCTCTTGAAGTTATGCAACAGACGATAATTTTCAAACGTAACCTTGGCTTTAACGTCACCTTTTCATTGGACCAAAGCATATATTAAGGTATCCAAGATTCCACTTTTGAAAAATCTCTGTGTCGCTTTCTTCGGAATGCTAAGACATATAGGTGCAGTTTCCAATACCTTCGTTTCAAACTGATCTTGGCATCTCAATAGAAGAAAGTCTAGTAAAAAAAAATCTGAAAGGTTTCAGACCTTAAATTACGTCAAAAGGGGCGTTTTTTAACGTTTTGCGTGTTACCTTTATTTATTAAATATCATGTTCTTCGCACTTAAACCATAAATTTCAGTTCATCAGTAATAATATCGCAAAATAATTTAAAATGAGCATATCTTTAAAATTTCCGATGCACAGTTTCGCACGCTGAAGATTAAAAGGTTTTTTTTCCGTAGAGTGTTGCCATTGCTCGCTTTGAAATCGTTGAGTTTGTTCATCAAAAATTCGTTTAAGTTTTATAAAATATGAAATCGATACTAAAATGAATTCCAAATTTGGGCTTCCAGATGCTCATATTCGGGTTGAAATATACGTTATTTGAAATTGGATGGCTCTAGGTACCGTTGTTTTATCACATTTGGAGAAATATACATACATTTATGCTGATTCTTCATTATTTAATTTCTTTAATACAGGCCGATAGTTTTTGGAGGCAATTTAATGTGGGAACTTCCCTCTCCGTTCTAAAAATAGTAATAATTTTTTCTAAAACACTCATTTAAAAATTAATCCGTTTATGTAATCATGTCTGCGAAGCGATGAAATCTTAGCCAATGAGATTAAAGAAGAGTTTTGCTATAAATACCACGGCGGCTAACTGAGCATCCCTTTTTTTTCCCCGCTTTGCTTGGTTGCTAGCAAATATGCTTTACAGTGGTCCACTTTGTTCATTCTTAAGATGTAAATTGCTATATACAAAAAGTGTGGGATGCATAACGCGCTCGAATGATGTGTACTGCACGAATTTTCACGAATAAATTAATGTGTTCTATTTGCCAAAGCTGTTTCCCTTATTTCATTTTGTGAATCTACATAATTATGACTCTACATAATTATATATTACTTATCTCTCTACATAATTATGACGTAGAAAATTAAACGAGATCTCATCGTTTATCGGCTATCTTGTAGATCTATTCTATCTTTTAGAACTAATTTAGCCAGTCTTCCACTTAAAAATTATTGTGTGTATATATATATATATATATATACTCAGTGTAAATATACCGACAAGATAGGAGAAATCTTACAAAGGAATCGTACAAAACTCTGTCCTGTCTTGTACTATTTTATCGACGTTGCTATTCGTTGCCCTTTTTTTATTCTATATATAAACTATACTGTTTATACGAAATCAGTGTGTTTTACTACATACAGCTAATGATCAAATGACTACTTTTAGTAAACACAAAATGTTTTCAGTAGGAAAATTTTGAGCTAAAGGCAGGAGAAAAAAATCACACATACATTTTTAAAGCTGTCTTGTTTGAAATTATTTAAAAACTAATGGCTTCCGTCATTTAAAACCCATTGCAGTTAAACTGAAAAACCATTAAACTGAGTTAAAAATAATTAATTTTGCAAGGAAATAAGAAAACACTTAAGTTCTCTTAATTAAATTAAATGAAAGTTTGGGCCAATCATTAGATACAAAGTTAATTTGTTAAAAGGAAATTTTTTGGATGGGGTGGGTGACGGCATATATGAGTAAAATTAGATGTCCGAATAGCACGTGCTGTATTTTGTTCCTTAGAAGGCATAATTATTCTTGGGAAGTAATAGGACTATTTGAATATTATTTCCAAGACATTTTCTGTACTCAGTATACACATAAAAGTAGCAATTGTGACACCAACCATTATTTCTCATATCAAACGATACCACATCAATCTTAATTTCATTCATAATAAAGGCAGTTCTGCTTATTCTATTCGTATGTCAAAACATTAAAACTTGCTTTTATGTTGTATTTGTGACTTCTCTCACTTGTCGGACAGTACAGTAACATCAGAACAAACCCACGAAATTCATCGAGTACAAGACTGCGCCTGTCATTGTCAAGAGCCTTAAACACCATACGGGTGTCAGTACGACTTTGCTCAGTTCCGCCCCCAATTTTGATGGAGAGTACCCCGGAGGGACGGGTCCGAAGATCTTCTATCCTCCCTCTTCTCCTACTATTAACCTCTCGCGAGGATTTACGGCTCGCCACCATGCCGCACAGGCGCTATACATTTACAAGCATCCATCTCTTCTCCGGGAATCGAACCTATGTCCTACGGTACGGTAGTCAGCTTCTCTAGCCAGTACCCCGTACAGAAGTCATGCTAGGATGCTCAGAATACTTTAATATGCTAAAGCAAAAAACCTACGTATCCTTTTGTACGTACGTTACCTACGTACCCTTTTGTACGTTCACAGATTTATAGGAACTAAGGTCGTAAGTAACATATTTCTTTGGGCATATTTAAAAAATAATCATTTTCCTTCCATAAGCAAAACGCTTTGAAGGAGAAAGTAACCAAAATTTAACCATTTTTCGTACAAAGCATGAAATACATATTCTAGTTCTGTCATTAATCCATTAATTCTATCACTAATCCATTAATTTTTATAATTAGTTCTCCGTTGAAGTTAATGACAGTTATTTTTGTAACATTAACAATTTGTGTGATTAATATTTACATACGGCTAAAAATTTAATACCAATTGCTGCATTACCTGACGCAGAGCCTTGCATTGCCAAAACAAAGAACTTTTGTTTAGAAGTTTATCCCTAACTCTGGTCGCACATTTTCAATTTCGGTCGGTAATAGGCGTTGAAGACTGATCTAAACCAATAAATCCATTATCGAGAATGTCTGCCAATTTCGCTTCTAAAGAACATTTGTGTTACATTTCTCTAGAAATTCCAGGATGGGTTTAGGCCGACAAATTAAGCAACTATTGATTTCAGCTTACATTCAGTTCTAGAATCTTGAAGCGTAATAAAATAAGAAACTTAGTCTATGAAGCTGACTTTAGGGAAAATGTGGCAATCTTTTTCCCTCGTTTTTACTATGCCAAGATAAAGATTAAGGATAAAAATGATCTTGAAGAGTAGTTTCGAACGTTTACAGCTAACATATGTGTTTCATAGAAGTATAATTATAGGTCTACTTAGATCTGGTTATTGGAATCCAATTTCAGCAAAATCTCGATAACCTTGGATGGAATTCGAAAATGGTTTGTTAGAAAAACGTTTTATATTGTTTGTTTTAATTGATTCTAATAAAGCACACGATGTTATCTGCTTGAGTAGGCTACTGGGGAGGAATAGATAATGGAAACTCCATAATATTCACAGTTAACAAAAAAATATGATTCTTCGCATTTAAACTGTAGCACACTGTGTCATGGTACATACACATACATCGTCACATCCAACGTCACACAATAATGGTTGCACATCCACTCCAAGCTACATTCTGTATCATAAATCTATCTATCTATCTATCTATCTATCTATATATATATATATATATATATATAAAGTCTGTTTGTTTGTTCCTTAATAACTCAGTCACTACTACAGCCATCGTCACCAAACTTTCTACAATTCTTTTCTGGGTCATGGGAAAGGTCGACGTCTACTTTTTTCCAAAAGCAATTCGCTAAAATCAGAGATATTAATTAAAAACTCGGAAAAACGATCATTTTCGCCCTTATTTTTCCTAGTGGCAACAGTCTGGCAAGCTGGAGAGGAAAATCTGCTTTATTTCAAAAGTTGTTGCCACTGCTCGCTTTCAAATCCTAGAGTTTGTGAATAAAAAATTTCTAAGTTTTACGTTGAAATAAAAATAGCCTTGCCAAACATTAAATACATTATCCCCGATTCCAAAAATTCGTGGGAAGCCATTTCGACTATTCCCATCTTCGTACGACTTTGATCAGCCGAGATATTAATTAAAAATTTTAAAAGTACTCATTTTCGCACTCATTTCCCCGAGTGGCAACAGTCTCGCGCATTGGTGATGAAAATGCTTTGTTTCGAAAAGTATTCTTACTGCTCGCTTTCAAATCGTAGAGTTTGTCAATCAAAAGTTTGCAAATTTTACAAAATCTATACACACAAAGAAGAATATTTGTTTTTTTTGTTCGCGCTATTGATTTCTGATTCATTATGATCACTTTTTGGCCACATTGAATCGACTAAAAGTGAATATAGGTGAAATATTGGATGGAACGTGAGCTTTTACGACCTTCTGATTAGAAAGACGAAAATCATTAAAAACGGCGCACCATTGTTGCTGATATAATGAGAGAGAATTAGCTTATTTTTCTATCGAAATTTTTATGTGGGTTCCATATCGCATCCGACTGAAAAATGTATGAATATGAATCGTGCCTTTTGCTTCGGTATTAGAGAAGGATTACAGCGGTATCGTTCTCTCTGTTGTTAGATGCATTACTCTCAATCTAACTTAACTGGCATCGGGTATTTCCGCTAGTATAAAATATTCGATTGCTGCAAGATCGCATATTGAGTTTATGGTCGATTAACTACAGCAGATTTACAGACAAGCGACCTGCCAGGAAATCTGCATCTTACTCCGTCATAAATTATTGTCAAGATGTCCTACGAGAAGTTTCAGATATCACATATGTCGGAGAACTGTATTCAGTGCTCAATTCAACAAAGTTTATCAATGATTGTCAATTTAAAGTTGAATGGTTAGTTGGTTCTTTCTGCCAATGCATCACGAATCTTATCAGCGAGGATTCGAGGTTTGGGGTGCAGTCAACATCAACATTCGATGCCTTTTACTACCCGTAATGGACAGAATGAGGCATACCGATATTTCAATGAGAATCTGAAGCAAGTTGCTTTACTGTATGATGCAGGCGTACCAAATGTCATTTTAAAGCAAGAAATTACGTGTGAGTACAGCCTGGCCACAGGTAGCATAAGACAGCCTTTGCGAAGTATCCAGAGAATTTTCTTCGCCAGCAAATTCCCCGATTGTACAGCCAAACAAAAATTATAAAGTACAATACTTGTTGTCGTACGAATGGTTCCTAATTCACTTGGAAAGATGATGACCTGGAGCTTCTTGTCTGTATTGTGTTTTCTACTGTAATCCATCGCAGAATTCGAACACTTAGTCAAACAGAGGGCGCCTGGTTATTCTATTATTCAGATTGATGTCTCTAGGTTTTACTCATTATCCTTCAAATTCTATTAATGTAAATATGAATTTTTTTAAAACTGAAACCTTTTTTCTCACTCAGATCGATAACTTAATTCTGTGTTCTGCGGGCCAAACGTTTTTCGCGGAATTATTGCCACGATATATCATTTTCTTTATGAAGCTGATTGTCATAAATTTAGAGTCCTTAAGTGTTCCGAGAGGAAGAAAATTCGTTATACTGTACCAACGTTGCTCAGAGTAGCATTAGGCGTCTCTTTAGCTGCCATTAATTCAGCGTCCTTAGACGCCTTTCATAATTGGTCAGGATTTTTTTTAGGTTATCATATAAATCTATTGTGTTTGCTATTGAATTTTATAGGTTGAGAACCATGGGAGTGAAATTCTTTGCCACTTTATCAAACAACATTGTAGGGTTTCTCACTGTTATTCAACTAAAGTAACTTTCGAGGAACCTAGTGAACTGTTAAGCGAATGGTTCAAAGGACAGAGATCGTAAACTCAAGAAGGGTTAATTACCCTTTATTCACTCAAAATAAGATTAACAGTCGGCCCCTTTTTTCGAGCTTACAGCAAAGCCTCCACCTGGGTTTAGATGCAAAAGTAAGAAATAAGAACTAACTAATGACTAACTAAGAGATTTAGCCGAAGTTAACATAGTTCTAATGTAGTTAGCCCATAATATTAAACTAGCCGGCGAACTATCAAAAGGCACGTAATAATATTGCCGAGCGTAACAACAGCTTAGAGAGAAGTAGCCCAAAGGCAAGCGCGCGCTATTCAGGAATCCTAACTGTCTCTCTAGAAGTCAATTGAGCTTTCCTTAATATTTTCTCTTCCTCATTTGCATTCAAAGCGTTTCTAAACCCTCATTCTTGTAGGAAGTTGTAAGTTGAAACGAGATAAGATAGCAAAGGTGAGCTAAATTCAAATAACTGTTATAAAATTAAAATATACCTTACAGACGTTTTTTCTTTTCTTAATAATCTGAAATAAATAAAACAGAATGCATTCTAAAATTGTAATAGCTACGGCTAAGCCAAACGTTATTGTTCACATCATATTTATTTTTACTTGTTGTGTTTTTAATTGTGTTTTAGAAATATATGCAGAAGTTATTTTTGATATATATTTTGAAGAGAAAATTTGAAGTCATATCTCAGATTTATAGGAACTAAGACTGTAAGTAACATATTTCTTTGGGCATATTTAAAAAATAATCTATTTTTCTTCCATAAGCAAAACGTTTTGAAGGAGAAAGTACCATTAACCATTAGGAGGACGTTTAACCATTTTTCGTACAAAGCATGAAATACGTATCTTAGTTCTGTCATTAATCCATTAATTCTATCACTAATCCATTAATTTTTATAATTAGTTCTCCATTGAAGTTTATGACAATTATTGCCAGAGCCATGCCTATATATTTTTTCACCTGAGGCACAGCGATAAATGTGAGCCCCTGTATAAGTGCAATGTTATTTATTTACCTATTTGAATGGGAGAGAGAATAAATAATTAATACTAAATGATGTTTGAAAACATAATATTATACAAATACGCTCATATAGTGTCGCGAGCATCATTATAATAGTAGATCAATCAATGAAATCAGTCTATTAATATTCAAAGAATCTTTCATCAGTTAAACTATCCCCCCTCGACGAAACGTTTATCTAAGCTTGAGCAGAAATTTACATGCCATCTAATTTAAACATGCCGATAGTTTGGCTGCCAGATACGTTTTTTTCTAACAAACATGCTCATGATATCTCGACAATAAAAACATAATTTTAAAATTAACAAGATTTAATGATACTTCATATTTTATCTGTACTTTTATTGCGCCTCATCAGTTAACTCAATAAACTTCTATATGTTAAATTTCGTGACTATGACAGGTGTTTGTCATTAATTTTTATTCACAGCAACGAGTATATCTTAAATTTTTTCAGCAAGAAGCATATCTTTTAAACACCTTTTTATATCGATACAGTTAGAGTCAACGGAATAAAACTAAATTTTTTAAAAGATGTTTGTTACGTCAAAATCAATTAATTACATTAGAATCAGCCAGAACAGTTTGTCTTAAATCTTCCACAAAGTATTCAAAATTTTACACCCCCTTTTTTGTTCTCTAAAAACTGAAAAATTTATTTTATTGTTTCAATATAAACAACATAATTATTAAAAAAACAGTTATCGTACCTTATATCTTTACATCCTTTACCTATCTCTTTACATACAAAGAATGAACCAATTTGTTTAATCCTTCAGCATCTGCTTCAGAAATAACTTTAAATGAAACAGTCCATACAGTTCCCGCGCAACATGAGTGTGAATGCAAGCCAAAACGTTCGATTCATGCGCCTCAAAAATTCTGATATTATTGTTTTTACATAAGTGAAAAGGGAAAATTTAAACAAAGTGAAAATTTAAAAAGAAACTGCAAACTAAATATCTTTGGTAAAAGAAACTGCTTTAGAGAACATGTTAGTATAAAGACTTAAAGTTTAATACTATAATGTATAGAAAAGATTTCGACTGTTGCCATAACTTTCGGTTTCCACGCAATCGAATTTTGACTTAAGTTGACAAATTTTGACTTTTGGGATTAAATGTCTTGCTCAATCAAAAAATGCCACTAAACAGTAAGGAATTATTTCTTCTAAAGTTCCAGTTTCTTAATATGTGTGAATTATACGTTGCCATTTCCATTTCCAATTTATCTAATCTGTATCTCTTTCCTAATCTGGTCCATATTTGGCAACGTATTGCATTTTGCGGGCAAAAAATACAAATTCCAAACAACAAATCAAGAAAAAATACACGGCAGAGAGCAAAAAAAAAATTCCGAGAAAGAAGTGTCCGTACCATCAACGTGGGAATCCTGCCAGAATAACCACTGCTAGATCGATTGACGTATAATCGCAGCCTTAATCTATGAACCGCCAACACTTGCTGTAACAGGAGGGGGAAAGAACATGTACTCGCTATATGACCAAAAATGGGGTCACTAAGAGGTTTGAGTTATTATGGCTGGTAGGTCTGTGCTAATTGTAATAGTTGTTCCAGCTATTGCAGCCAATCATTTATCAGAAAGCTGAAGGTTTGTGATATTCGAAGCGACTTAGTGATTACGTTCTCTTTAGGGGTGATGCTCTGATATAAAATGTGGGTTGTTATGGAACCTACTAAGCAAATTAAATAAAACAATACATGAAATTGCTCGCTTAAGGATTGTAGATAGAAGTAAAGAAGCAATATTAGTAACGTTTTCAAGAGAAATTGATATAATTGAAAAAGAAGTAAATAATTTCGTTCCATTTTCTTCATTATGTATTTACTTTTATATTAATAATTCATGACATATTGCTATGAATTTCCACTACGTATTGGTTTATCTGGTGGAATACACTCCCAGGAGATTTAACTTGTCTTGAAATCTCGTGTGATTCAAAAGGATTTATGAAACAGATTTTGGAATACTTAAAGATTTAGGCTACTTATTACCCAAAACAAAAACTTTTCGTTCTGATAATCCGATACAAAATAAAATTTACTTGGCTTTATAAATCACAAAGTCTCTAACAATATGTCTTTTCTTAAGTACAAGACTAGAAATATTTGAAATAAATATCGTGAATCTTCTGACTTGTATAGTTTTCCCGTTTTCAGTTTAAGCTGCTGTCGTCTACATATGTATTTTCATTATTTTATTTACAAATGTCTATTTATTTTGCTCAAAAGGAGCATTTGCTTTGAAGGTTTGAAACTACAAACCTGAATTTTAAACTGCATTTTATTATCTATAGTATTAAATCTGTGCGCGACTGTCTGTTTGTTTGTTTATGACATCATCTCCTCCGGAA
This sequence comes from Stegodyphus mimosarum, assembly GCA_000611955.2. Classification (NCBI taxonomy): domain Eukaryota; kingdom Metazoa; phylum Arthropoda; class Arachnida; order Araneae; family Eresidae; genus Stegodyphus; species Stegodyphus mimosarum. The sequence continues at coordinate 537,191 of KK119481.1, forward strand.
CGGCGGGAAGTTGAGTTCCGAGAGAGGTATCCCTGAATTCCAAAAATTCGCGGGAAGCCATTTCGACCATTCTCATTTTCGTATGACTTTATTCAGACGAGATATTAATTAAAAACTCTGAAAACGCTAATTTTCGCCCTCATTTTTCCGAGTGGCAACAGTCTCGCTTACTGGAGATAAAAATCTGCTTTATTTCGAAAAGTGTTGCCACTACTCGCTTTCAAATAGTAGAGTTCGTTAATAAAAAATTTGCAACTTTTACAAAATAGGAAATAAAAATAGCATTGCCATACATTAAATATATTATTATTATATAAGATCATTTTCTGGCGTTGAAGAAGCACGCGACTGCATGTGACGTCATTGTATGCCGAAATTGTTCGTTAATGTTAGCATTTTAAATAAATAGCTGCTATCGGCAACTTTTTTGTTTCAGGTTAAGAACATTGACGTGATAAGTTTTTGCCACTTTAATTCTTTTATTGCCATTAAGGAAAATTTGTCATATTGTATTAAATTTTAATCATGGCATCATAAATATTAATGTGAAATGCCAAACGATTTTGTTTCCTGGTTTGGCAACAAAAACTCATTTACATCATATGTATTAACCTGAAGTGTGGAAAGTTCTTATTTCCTGGTTTGGCTACAAAAGTTATTTACTAATTGGTTGTTGCTTAGAAAGAATAAACTGTTTTTGTTCAGAATGAAATGTTTATAAGCATTTTCTTTTTAGGTGTACATAGAGCTTGTAAATTTTTTTTTGGCTGCAGCCCGTTCACGGGCTTTCAGGCTAGTCTTTGATGATTTTTTTATGTTAGAGGTATCCTTAGTCAAGTCTTTCTAATTGTTTCGCCAGCTAGGCTTAGCTACTTACCAAGTCATTTAATGACCACATCGCTTAGCAAACGTTACGATCAACAAGACGTAAAATCTTAATTTATCTTCGGGGCTTGGGAAATAACTAATTCTCAAAAATTTGCTTTTCTATTTTACTCAACACGAAAACCGTTTGCGTACAAAACATTGTAAAACAAAAGAAAGCAAGGAGAAATAGTCGCAGGTCTAAAATATCGCGATATAAAACATCACTGTAAAAATAAAGAGATTTAAAAACTTCGCAGTTTTAAAACAGCGTCAAACAAAATATCATAGTAAAAAATAATTTCTAAAAATTAATGGGACGTATAGAATTTAGTAGAATTTTAAACTCGTGTATCTTCCTCTTTCTAATCTTTATTATGTTATATTTTTTCACTAAAATCTACTAACATGTCTGTATTAAAAAAAAGGATTATTTGAGTAACGACTAAATAATTAGCAGTATCAATTTAAAATTCTATTAACTGCTACACATAGCATTAACATTTATTAATTTCCAGATACTGAATGCTTTTAAAAATTTAATAATTAATGCAAAAATATGAGACAGAGAAATAGAAATACTACTCTCTTCATTCACTGAAATTCAAACGCATATCTGAATTTGTTTTAAAATTGCGAAATATTTGCAGTTTTTTTTCCGCCCAAGCACGATATTTCGTATGTCAGTGATTCAAGTCAGCGATGTTTTCTGTTAGCTTTTTTTTCTCTCACGGTGTTTTGCAGGGTCATATTTTCTCCTTGCCGTCCGCAATGTTTTGAATGGATACCATAATACATCTACATGTTATCTATAAGTATTATATTCCAACTCATTACATTGATGAATATTTGTAGCACTACTTTAATTCATAAAAGAAGGTTCTGATGCCATGTGGAAAGACCTTGGTCAAGAGCTATAAGGTATTTTCTTCCTCCTTTCCGCATGCCTTCGTGCTCGACGCGCATTCGAGAGATCCAGGATTCGAATCTCGCGGAGAGCACTGCGGATTTCTTCAGTTTCCCGATATCGAAAAATTCTGAAACATTCTACATAGCATTCTACATTTGAATTAGAATTGTTTTGCCTTTTATAACGTAATAATTGTTTTCTCTTTTTAATCCTTTAAATTAGAATTGTTTTACTTTTTTTTTTTTTTTTTTTTTTTTTT
>KK119481.1:539262-550019 GCA_000611955.2 Stegodyphus mimosarum
TTTTTTTTTTTGAGTATAGTAAAATGCCATCTTTTGGATCAAGAAAACGTGACATTTTATTCGGAATAACTTGTTATTGGGTACTGTATGAAGAGACAAAAGCAGCAAAATATTTAAACAAATTGAACAATATTATAAATAATTACTCTCGTTAAGAAATAAAGTACTGCCTTTTAACGTATTTGTAAGAAAGAACACATAGAATTGTAGGGTTCCTCACTTTTATTCTGTTAATTTAAATCTCGACGAACCTGCTAAGCGAATAATCTCTCAAGTCCAAGAACAGAAATCTAAACCCAAGAAGGGTTAACTACCCTTTATTTTCTCAAGATAAGGTTAACAGCCGGCCCCTTTCTTTGGGCGTACAACAAAGCCTCCACTCGGGCTTAAACTCAAAATGTAAGAAATAAGAACTAACAAATGACTAACTAAGAGCTTTAACTGAAACTAACACAGTTCTGAAGTAGTTGGCTCGTAATATTAAATTAACCAGCGAACTATCAAATGGCACGTAATAGGGACGAGGGTAACAATAGGTTAAGAGACGTAGCCCAAAGGCTATTAAGGGATCCTAACTCTCTCTGTCAGTTGAACTTGACTTTGGAACTATTCTCTTTCTCATTTGCACTTAACGCGATTCTAAAAACTTATTCTGGTAAAGAAGGAGGTAGGGAGTGAGTTCGGTAGGGAGTTGTAAGTAGTCGCTAGATGAGATAGGAACGATGCATTAAATTAAAATATCTGTTATAAAATAAAGATATATCCAGGGTTCGTACACATTTCTGCACATGAAAATTAAGTACTATTAAGGACTTTTAAGGACCATTAAAGAAAAAAATTAAGGACCTATCAGCAAATCAGAACTGCATAAATTCAATTAAACTCTATGCCTAAACTTCATTTTCGTTATACCAACCTAATAAAAAATATATCCGTAAGTAGGATGCACTATTATTAAGCATAATTATAAAATAAATTCATGAATAAAATCATTTTTGTAAAATTTGTCAAATAAGTATTAAACATTTTGCACTTATAATAGTTGGACATATTTTCAAGAAGATTAGTGACATTTTATTGACGTTTTACGAGTGGTTAGCTTTATGCTGATTTTTTTCTTTTATTCGTAAAGTATTTGCTCTGTCTAGAGATTTTGTAAACAGCAGGCCGATTTTATATGAAACGGCATAGGTTAAAATGAGAAGTAAAATCCATAACAGAAGGCTGGCTATTGTCACTGCTGTTGCTCACCTAGACAGAGACTTGCCGATCCGAACAGACCTGAATGCCTGATGTTGGCAGGGTTTTTAAAAGTTATGCTCTGTCTGTCTGACGCAGTTAGTGTCGTAGCTTCGTGCATAGTTCCTGGAGTTGTAATACAGTTAACATACTTTTAAGGTTCTAATACGCCACTAAAGCACCAGAGGTGATAAGTTGTTTTGTATTATTTTAAGTCTTACTAGCTGTAAGGAATATGTTTTATAGAAATTTTTATATTTTTTCTTTGTACCTTGTGACTATGGTAAGGATAAATGAAAGAGTCGATGTAGAGATAACTTTTAAAGGTGAGCAATTAGTTACCAATAATTGAATTATGTAGTTAGGTAGGTAGTAGATATTATAGAATTAGGTAGTACATATTATATTTTTACCTGGCCATTGTTAAATTTTATATATTTTTTTAAAATATTTGATGAAAAGCACAGTATAATAATATTTTACAGTTTAAAATACGTGTAATTTATGACACTGATTCTTAAACGACATCAGCATAATAATACATTAAAAGCTACAACACGTTTATGTTTTGCAGCAAAAATACTCAACAAAATATTTATGCATCCTTTTAATTTGAAACCTTCCCAGACATTATGGCTAATTTATATCAATTTCATTCTCTTTAAGCATATTTTCTAACAATGAGAAATTTGTTTCAACAAGCAAACCAATGTTCGCATTAGTTTCTGCTTCATCTCCTAACTTGTCAATGTCTCGACATTATACCTATGAGGTTTTATATGATCTGGGAAAAGTTAAATAGTCCAAAACTCTTGATAGGCAAATTATCGTCATGTCTGAAAGTAACTATAAAGTCAGATAAAATTTAGAATAAACCTCTTTATTTAAACAGAACTTATAATATAAGTACGTGTTCTTATGTTAGCAGAATAAACTACAGCTCATGGCGATGTAACTAAACAGGAAGAGTCAAATTCATATTAAAATCGTGGACAAGTAGTCAAAGACAGCACAATTTAATCTAAAGTGGCTTAGTAACTTATAATCGACTCAGATTCAAATATCGGTAGCGATAACGCAAAGCTGAATAATTAGAAATTATCACCAGCTGGCAGGAACTAATGCAGCGTGCAAGCAGAAGCTAAAAACACGCTCTGTCTTACAATACAAAAACCTCAGTTTAAATACTGTGTAAACAATTTGCATTCTGGTGAGGAAAAGAAGGGAGAAGCTATAGTACAGGCTGAAATTATAAACAACTGACTAATTTACGTAATACTAACTGCACATATATTTAAAAAACAATTTTCTTTCTCTTTATGCATTCAGTTTCTTTTCTCAATAAGGTTCATCTGTATTTCAGAATTTTTGGATTTATTTAGAGATTTCTGTTATTCTAAAAACTACATGTATTTAAAATATATAGAAGAAGCTGTTAATTTTATTCCTTAAATAATATGAACACTAAGCGTAAATATGAAATAATATATGGTCAAAGCCGGTGTGGCAAAAGTTTTAGAATTTTAGTGATGCACAGAGCAATAAAATATAGAAATAGCAAAATTTTTACAATTTAGGACAGACACTGGGAGCAGAATTTAGGACCCATAAAGACTGCATCAAGTACGAAAATGCCTAATGCCAGCCCTGCGTGTCATGCATTGAGATATATAAGATATATATGCTAATCTTCTAAGTTGTTAGTTTTCAATTCTTTTTTTTAAAAAAATTCCTTTCAATAGATATGTGTCCATTTGCCAACATTAGAAGCATTTATTGGCATTTTCTATGCTTCTGCTTAGGAAAAGAACAAAAAAAAAGGAGGGAGAATAATCATGTTAAGGAAAAGATTTCTAGGATCAGAAGTAAAACATTCAAATATTAGGTTTTCATTGTTCTCTCAAAAATTCTCCAAAGAGTAAGGAATTCATCACAGACATTCTGTAAAATATATCCATTACAAGTTAATACTATGAAAACATTTTTCATTTTGCCACATTTTTCTGGAATCTTCTAGAATTTTAGATCTATAAATCTTGCATTCAAATCCTTCTAAACTTTCCAAGGTGCAATGTCTAAAATCCGAAAGAAAGACTACCACTATCAATTCTGCAACAGTGAAAAGTCAGAAGTATTTTTAAAAAAAATTCGCACACACACACAAAAATAAATAAATAAATAAGTAAAAAAATTTTTAAAAATAAAAATAAATGAACTTTATAGAGAAAACGGATGCACATTCTGAAAGTTCTGAATATTCTAAGACAAAAAAAAAACTCTTACCATGAAAAACTAAAAAAAAAGGCATTTTAAAATAATTACACAGCTATTTTGATTTTGTAAATTATGCTTTGCAAATTAATTTGTTTTATAAATTATGCTTTTTAGCATTTATTAGCTTGTTTATTTTCGGATTCAAAATAGTGTAAAAATAAGTTGCCCAAATGAAAAGAAATATCACTTTATAATTTAACAGGAAAAAATAAAAATGTTTTATTTCAATGTTAGTTCTTGAATATAATTTCGATATATTACCATTATTTTAAGGAAATTTATTAATGTTACAATGTTCTAAACAAAAGTGTTGAAAAATTCACACATCTCCGAATTAAACATTTTGTATAGAAATTTATCTTAAATCGCCAAAATGTTGATAAGTAGCCAAATTTAGAACCGTTTAATAAAAGAATTCACATCCCCAAAAAGGAAAAGTTGTTTAAGAGCTCTTTCATTAGAAAAAAGAAACAATTTCGAAATGCCTATGTTTCATTTCTCGCCTAGAAACTCGAGTATCGACTAGAAACTCGACTATCGCACCGTTTATATTAGAAATGGGAACAGTTTCAAACAATAACCATATTTGTCATTGAATCACCAAAAATATTCCTCGAAAATGCTAATTTGCACTTGAAATGACAGTCCTAAAAATGGACCGAAATTTTACATGATTAAAATTAAGGACCTTCTACTGATTTTGGGCGAAATTAAGGACTTTTAAGGACCAAAAATCGATTCTAAAAAACCTAAGGACTTTTAAGGACTCTTAAGGACCGTACGAACCCTGATATCTTACAGAATAATAAATGTCATACCAATAATATCCCGCCCCTTTATCGGGAAATTAGGCTAGAGTGTGGTAAAGTCTGAAAACCATTTCCCCCCCTACTTTTGGAACAGAGTTGGGTTACAGTAGGAGTTACAGTGAAGTATAGAAAGCAAGTACAGGACAGTTCCTGGCGGGTATGCAGCGAATGTTCCGTATGCGGGTGGTAAATTCGGTCGATGTCCTATAAAATGGAAGTTACCTATTCAAGGACAAATACGTTATCGAATGTTTTTTTTTTTTTTTTTATTTTTTTTTTTTTTTTTTTGTCCATGATGTGGTTAAAAAAAGGTCACTTTTATCCTAAGGCCAAAATAAAATACTAAATTATTTATTAAAATTATATATAGGTGCACTGTATTTTTAAACTATATTTGACGAAATGGAAATCTGCTTTCCTTCTACAGAATAATAATTTTGGTCTCACCGAGAGTATGATGTGACCTGACACCCGAACTTATCACATCAAATGTGAAAGTGTGACTTTAATAAGGTATTTCTCCCGCCTCTCTCGCAAGCTTTCGTGGTGTAGTGGTCAATACGCTCGGCGCGTATTCGAGAGGTCCGTGGTTCGAGTCCCGGCGAGGGCATTGCTCATTCTTCAGTTGCATGCTTTAGAAAATTACCTAATGTCTGTGCAGTGCCGCCCGAACTAAAAAAGTGGTGGATGATGATGATGATTCTCCACCACCAGGATTTGGCGATTGGGTCTCCTAATCCCCAGTCGCCTTTTAAAAAGGGGAGTATATAAGGTATTTCTCCCGCCTTTTTCGAATGCCTTCGTTGTGTAGTGGTCAGCACGCTCGGCGCGTATTCGAGGAGTCCGGTGAGGGCATTTCTCATTCTTCATTTGCCTACTTTAAAAAATTACCTAATGTCTCTAAAACTTTATAAACAATATCGTTATATGGAAATGTAATAGGAACTGAAAGTTCCCTTGCTCAGTCCAATCTTAAAATGAGAGCAGAAAGTTCTGTAGTTTCTTTGGGTTGCACAGTTCCTGCTCCTTTCATTTCTCAAATACGTTATTTGCTCCTGAAGATGAGAAATTTGTGGCCGATTTTCCTCAAAATCATTAGGGTTTTGTTCAGAATCTAAGTTAATGAAAGATTGCTTTTTTTACTTAACATAAAAAACCCACACTTTCTCAGAAAACAGCACATATGTGCCACAGTTCTAAGAAAGAAACACACATGCGCGATCCTGTAGATTGCGCCTTGTGTATTTCCAACAACAGCTGCATATGCAGTCGTCAGAATTCCCTTTAAATATCATTATAATTTAGGTTTCTGCCTTTAATGTACTTTTCATTACTATATGAGAGTCACTCTGAAATTTTTCAGATACACATAGGTTGCTAAAGTTATACTTACAAAGTGTTAGAAGTGTTTAAAGTAATCTCCTCCAGCATCAATGAACTTCTATAGGCGAATTTTCCAAAGATTAAACGCCTCAAGGCCATTCATTCCTTGGAATCGATGAGAAAAATGCATTTATAGCCTCATCAATCTCATCTGTGGAATGAAACCGACTTCCACGTAAGTTCGTTTTTAGAATTATAAAGTAGTCAGAAGTCACATATAATTACAGCGAGTGAATAGGATAGATGTTCTATCACTTTGATGTGTTTTTGTTCTAGAAACTCGACTATCAATCTTGCTTAACGAGAAGATGCATTGTCTTGGTGGAACGCAAGTTCTCTAACATTCACTTCTTGAAGAATATCTGGAAGGCAGAAGTGGTGTACAAGTTAGTTGTGACTGTCTTGTGTCTGTACAGCTTAATGGCTTTGACTAGTGCTGTACTTCTGAAGAAAACGGCATACATTATTTTTTCCATGGCACGCTGTCTTTTTACCATTGTGAGCGTAGAAAATGTAGTAGATTTTCAAAGACCCATACTTTACTTCTTGACCTGTTGGAACCTCAACAAATAGAGTGTAAGTTTCATCTCCAGTTATGATTTTAGAAATGATGCTGTGGCCGCCATCTTTAAGTAATTTAAAGGTTTCTTTACTGATTCTGACACACTTCTCTGTTTTTGTGCTCAATTGAATCATAGAGAACTTCATTTGCAAACTAGGATTTTCATATGCAATTCTTCATGAGTAATTTTATGCACGGAGGCCTATCTAATGTTAAGTTCCTTCTGTATCATTTCATTGGTGCAACAATTATCATCAATTAACATTTTTCGTATGGTAGACACATTATCCGGGATTACGGCCTTCCTGTATGTTCATCATCCTGAAGAGAGTGTCACCTCTGTGAAATTCTGTAAACAATATAGATGTAGTAGCACAAAAGGGATCTTGATTTCCACGTGCTAATTGTAGACCTTAGATGCATTGTTCCTGATTTAATCTCACTTTAAAATCATAGACAGTTATAGCGTGACAATGTTCTCACGTCCATTTCATTCTTCCTTCTGCCTAAAATTTATTCTGTGCTAAATTACTTGCAAATGGCCAATAAAAAATCGTCTGCTAAGCTAAAATAGTTCGTATTTTCAAACCTAACCGTTGATTTTTTTTCCTGCTAGTTATCGTCTGCGCGTACCTCAAAAATTTCAAAGCGACACCTCAGTTCATCACAGACGCAGACTTTGAAACCAATGGACCCAACAATAGCTTGGAAATATTTCACATTGCATCTGTAGAGAAAAATGCAAAGATTATTGCAACGCGTTGCTAAAAGATATAATTTAAAAAGCGCTGATTTGTTGAATTCTTCAAAAAATGACCTTTTAACATCAAGTTGCTATTTATGAGAATCTTACACTAAAAACAAGTAATATAAAAATTATTTTAAAGCCAATTCCTACTTAAGTCAACAAAGAAAATTTTATTTGGGTTACTTTTAATTAACATTATTAACATTTTTTTTATTTTCTAATTTATGAAGCTGGTAGTTGTCTATAATTTCTCATTCTATCCATCTCTTGTGATGCTTCATTATTGCAAGGAAACTTTCCAGTGAGTTTCGAGCAGTTCAGTTCTTCAATTAATATTCTATGTAATGATTTCACACGACTCAAGGCGACATATGCTTGATCTGCTGCGAAGAGTTTTCGTAAGAAGCTTTTCTTGGCGCTTATGGTTTTCTTTCTCTAATCGTCGCTCGCGTTGTGTTGTAGTTTCTTTTTGCATTCTCCGTTTGTGAAGTGAGGGACATTTTAAAGGGTTATATTTTAAACACATATTATTATCACGTTAATATAGAACTATGGAGAGAATATTCGCTACATAATGGAACATTACATCTGCTTCATCCAACTCTATAAAACTACAATTCTTTAATTCCATACACTTTAAAAATCTTTAGAATTCTGTCTTACTGTTGCCACTCATTTTTGTTAAATATTACAATCCACTTTATCACAGTCATGTACTATTATTTATAAGTTGTTATAAAATTAATTTTTACAGCACGTGAGAATTCCTAATAAACGGTCATTATTCGTAAGTCTTATAATATATTTAATAAAAGCAGCATTCTTTAGTTCCGATAAATAGAAATAAATAAGTACGAATTGACTTTAATGTGTGAAAAAAGTATGTTAACAACAAGTGTTATCCACTATAAGTTTAAAAAATTGTATTTGAACTTGAGTGGATGAATAAAAAGTATTTTATTAACTATTGAAAATTTGAACAAGATATAGGGAGAGTATGAGCTAATAAATGAGTATGAGCTATAATTTTAAAAAGCTAAAAATAACTTAAAAACAGCCTTCTCCTAACTCGTTAAAAGTTGAAGTACAAATACTAAATAATGCTAATTGTATAAAATTTAAAAAGAGAGTAACTTCGATTTGGTCTTATAATACCAAGACATATTAGAGACTAGTAATCTCGAAAAAATGGAAAGCGACTTTTTTTTCCGCTCTTTGTAATCCGTTCGACTTTTTAAAGCTGAGCAATGAAACACTTTTGCTTAACAATTAAACATTTTCTTTAACAACAAAGAGCTTTCAGTGGCATTAAAAAGAGTTCCTATGATTTTTTTTTCCTTTGCCTTTTCCGACAGCGACTGTAGTTATGAACAGCATAAGGTTTTCTTTTTTAGGAAGCCCTTACAAGCTTTAAGTTTCTTTTCTTTTTTTTTAAATGGTAGTTCCTTAAAAGAATTTTTTAAAAACCAGAAGCAGCGACAGATAGGCGTAGTTCTTTTAAATCTTTTAGCTGACGTCAGAAGGAAAAGAACGAAGATTATGTTCGTAAAGTAAACTTGCATTTTTCATGGAGTCATAAATTCAAGACTGATTTTTGCTTTAATTTTTTTTAACATTCTGATTTAATTTACCTGCCTTTCCTATAAAAATGTGTGTTTTTAAATAATACATAAATACACCATTTCAAGCATTTATTATATTTCAACCCAGTGAATCGACTTTATGCTGTTATTTATTAATTACCAAAAGGATAATTTTCAGATTGAAATTCTGATATTTTAGTATCACCAACTTTTAAAACAATTATTTGAATTTAATTCTGATCATTATTTTGACATTTAACTCAAATATTTTTCAAAAGTCTAAACATACGTAGAGTACGTTCTAGCAAGATCAACCATATTTATCCTACAAATAACCGCGCAGCATTCAAATCTTTAATAGAAGCAATTGCACCATACAATTAAAGAAACAAATGAAAAAGGCTGTAATATGTTAATTCTGTTAAGTGAAATCTAATGAAAGATAGTAAGTTCAAGGTCAAGGTAAGTTTAAGGTTAGCCTTATCACGTAGTTTAATGGGATTCATTTTCGCTACCTAGAAGTATGCAAACTTTTGCAGCTGTTCTTTCGACAAGTGTAGAAAGGAGCGTAAGGGGGCGCTTTAAATTCTAATTTCAAGGATAGTTAGACAAAATGTTTAGGTGTGAAAGGTAGAAGATGTCGTTTGAAGAACTGGAGAAATGTAATGCGATTAGGAGAATGGAAGAAGGAACGATATTCACTGACACAGGTCTGTAAAGAGTTAAGGGCCACCAGCGCCTGAGCAGTAAAATCGCTAGTCAGTGGTAGTTCCGACCTGTGTTCGGTTCCAGGCGAAAGGGCTGACTGCATGGACGGTTGCGGAGTTTTATTTATGTGTAGCATGCACACAGGCCAGTTTCTGTTAGAAAGTCTTCCATTAAGTTATCCCTCCCCTTAGGCAGATAGCTCTGTGCTACTTTGCCATAATCAATTAAACCAAACAGTAAAGACTTAAAAGTAGCTGAAAGCTATGGAACGGCTGCAGATAATGGAAACGGCTTAAAGACAGTGGTGATATATGCAGACAACCAAGTCAGGGTCCAAAATGTGCCACAACAGATCACCAGGACCGTTATTCGGCAACGATTGCTAAAGGTAATAGACAACTTGTACTAGCTAGATCACAATGAAGTTCTCGGCAGCTACAGGAACTCGATTATCTAGCCCTCCGAGCGTTACGGGTTTAGCGGTGAATTTCCAAAGTTCCTCAAAATGTCATGAATTAGTGGTATTTTTTTTTATTTTAATTAAAAAATGACTCTCTCATCTCTACCTTGATTTCTCTTCTTCCAATATACATCCAAACCGAAATCAGATACATTAAACGATTGCAGAAATTTTCATGTATACTGAATATAGGAGACAGCTTTCTAGACGGAATAATCCGGCCGTAACGCTGAGAGGGCTAAATACACCACCAATGCTAGGCTGCGTAACAGGAGGAAACATGCAAGGAAACATATGATTGGTGTCCCAATAACTGGGATGCGAAATACCAGAGTTCGTCGGGATTGAAGTATCAGGGACTGGAGCCGAGTTCTCTTTACTGTATGAGTTTTGTTTTTGTTTGGAGAGTGATTACAAGAGTGTTAAAGACTTCAGGGAGAAAACCACATACACAATTAGCCTGAAAATATCGGTGAAAAGTAGCAGTACAAAGGTGATGGAATTATGGTATGGATGGCCATCATTTTGAATGGCCATCCATACCATAATGGCAGTGATGTGCACAGTTTTACCGGTGCAACTATAAGTGCTGAAATATACAGAGATGAGCTTCTTGATCCTTATGTCAAGCCATTTAGGGGTGCAGTCGGTAATAACTTCCGCTCAATGAGTGATGATTCTTGTCCCCATCGCACTGCACTAGTGACCGATTATTTTAAGGCTGAAGAATGGCCAGCATACTCTTTGGATTTAAATCCTATAGAGTATGTGTGGAATATTGTGGGACGCCGACTTGCATCACTGCAGTCCCCGCCTTACACTCTTCAGGAGCTTTAAGGTGTTATTCATCATAAGTGTACATCATATGTTACTGTAGGAAGTTTTGAAAAATCTAATACACCACACACAAAAATCGCTGTAAAGCTTGTATTTCAGTCTATAATAATCACAATATTAATTTTTATACATTATCTCCAGAAAGTCGTCATGC
>KK119481.1:560174-615800 GCA_000611955.2 Stegodyphus mimosarum
CGATGCCATTGGACTGTGGAAAACCACGTTGAGCGATTGAAGTTATTAGTATGGCTTTGGGAAGCATTCTATGCATGTGTTCTAGTGTTCTAATGTTTTGTTGTTCCTTGTCGGACCATTGAGCACATGTCGGTGCATTATGCTTTTCGCGCAATACTCTAGCACCAACATTCTTTGATTGCCACTTCACTGTTTTCCAAGTGAGACATGTAGAATTGCCACAGAGTTGATAAGACTGCTCAATACAGAAATTTAGACTCGTGCTTGAATATTACGAATGCAATGGCTTTCGAGCTTGAATATTACAATCGTATAAATATTTTAGAGATATTCTGCATGAGTCATGTGAATGCAAGTCAGTTATCTTGATAAAAAAGTGTCCTTTCTCTTAGAAAGGATAACCGTCATGTGCTTTGTTCAGCTGAATAATTTAAAATAGGTTTCTATGCGCGACTTGTAGTTGAATCAAGAGCCCAATGCCATTTTTAGCCTTGTTCTTATTCTGATATTCGTATATTGTCTAATATAGCATCGGAGCGACTTTATAACATTTGGAGCCTTGTGTAATCGCAGCTTGTTGTCACAGTCCATATTATATTCAAGCTGTGTTCTTCAAAAGATAATGTGCGCTCTCTTTTCAAAAGATAAAGAGCTCTCAAAAGACTCTTCAGAATACGAAGTGCAATATAAGCACGTAAAATGGTTCGGGTTTTAAATCAGAAACAAGAGTGCATGAAATATGCAGATAGAAGCAGCATACATTATTTTAATATTTTTCGTTAGGAACTCTAAGATGTTTTAGATTCCAATTGATTTTTTTAAGTTTTTGCTAAAGAAAAGTTATTAATATTAAAGCAGAGTCCATTAGTATCGAGATAAAGGCTGCATTTTATGAATATTTATTTACATTTCGCTTTAGTACGCAATAGGCTGTTTGAAATGTTTTAAAGGTCTGATGATTGATCATAGCTCATAAATATTTACATATGTATTTCATTCTGAAAAAGAAAAATGTTAACACGAAGGGAAAGAAAATAACTACATTAAACAGTAAATTTTAACTTGTATCCGTAATGCTGGATGCTTAGTAGAAATTTTAGTGCTCAAAATGTAAATGATTCTGAAAGCCAGAATATCTTAATTTAATTAAAAATGTACCCCAGAATCGGGAGGGGGAAGCAGATCAATTAATTTAAATAAAGCATTTCTAAGAATTCAAGTTTTAACCAGAGATTGTTTTAAGTCAGAGATTACCCGTCTTTTTCTTGTATCGAACTTTTTTAAAAGAAAGGTTTCCTTCGTCGACCCCCTTACATTTTCTATATATTTTACAGCATAATTATAATACTGGTGCGAAATGCCAATAAGATAGCTAAATGGTGGACTTAGGGTTGCCAGAAATCGGCAAGTAGTGTCAGGGTTGCCACATTTGGCGGGAAATCTCCCACTTGGCGATATTTGGAGACAGAATTGGCGATATGCCCTAGACGAGCGAGAACATTCTAGAACGCATTCTTAGCGGTCCTCGAGAATGTTCTCGAAGATAGGTTAAAGCTATATATACCCCGCCTGTACTCGGGGAAAGGATATCTTGAGTTCAGTAATAGCGTAGTAGTGTTTTGAGTTCAGAGATAAACTTGACAGCGATCGACCGAGTTGGGAGCAGTACTTTAGTGCTCTGCCGTGAAGCTGTCTTCACCATTCTAGCCTGAAGGCTGTGTTGCTGATTGTTCCAGCATGTTCATCGTAGTTTTTCGACGGTTGTAAGCGTGTCTTTGAAACTGCCTTGTTTTAGCATTCTTCTAAAAGAAAGGTTTCCTTCGTCGATCCCCTTACATATTCTATATATTTTACAGCATACAGCATAATTATAATAATGGTGCGAAATGCCGACGGACTTAAGGTTTCCAGAAATTGGTAGGTAATGTCAGGGTTGCCAGATTTGGCGGGAAATCTCCCATTTGGCGATATTTGGAGACAAAATTGGCGATATGCCCTAGACGGAGCGAGAACATTCTAGAACGCATTCTTAGTGGTCCTCGGGAATGTTCTTGAAGATAGGTTAAAGTTATATATATCCTGCTTGTACGCGGAGAGAGGGATATCTTGAGTTCAATAATAGTGTAGTAGCCTTTTGAGTTCAGAGATTAACTTGACAGCAATCGACTGAGTTGAGAGCGAATAAATTGTGTTTAATAAAATAAATAAATAAATAAATTCGAATAAATTGTGTTTTTGATTTTTCCTCGAGTGTCATCATCAGTTACTCCGAATCCACGAACCCGTAGAACGCAACAATATTTACATGAGAGACAAACTGTTCTCATTCTATGAATATAACACCAATATTCATTCGATTATTATTGGACCTTGAACATTTAAATGAATAAAGAATTTTAAATATCATATTTATCATAACTGTCATTCATCTCATTCATCACAACTATCATTTATTCATAGCTGTCTGTCAGAGAACCATTTAAGTGAAAATGAATTACTTTTATATCGAATTCGGCGTTATTTGAGAACCACGTGTACAAAGAATAAAAACGTCAAACCAAACTACAGCAGCTAAAAATATCTAGAATTATGTAACTACGAAAAGTGTTGGTTTCAAACTGAGAGATAGCTATGAAATCCTTTCATTTAATTGTACAGTTTTTTAATACTTTTTTTCTTTCGCTTTTCGTTTAAGTTTTACTTTATGCAAAAGTTGGAAATTTATCGCAAATTTTAAGAAGGGGATATTGGCAGTAGTCTACCTGGAACAGATTACATCTTGCTATTTTAAATCTTTAACGGTACATTTGTATTCCTATTACCGGCCATAAGTGCAATGAAATATTATGTTTCAGATGGAAAATTACAAGACCTGTAGATAGATATTTTTGTATAAACTGCCATGAGTCAAGAATCGCAAGCTGGTGAAACCGTTGACAGAGATAATCATTTTCTTGTCTTTTATTATATTCTTTTGAAGGTTGAGATATTCCCACTTGCTTAAGTACATGTTATTTATTACATGATTGTGCACATGTTATTTATTACATGATTACGTACATGTTATTTATTACATGATCACGTACAAATTATTTATTACTGTTATTTATTACATGATCACGTACAAATTATTTATTACATGATTACGTACATATTATTTATTACATGATTACGTACATGTTAATTATTACATGATCGTATACATGTTATTTATTACATGATCACGTGCTTGTTATTTATTACATGATCACGTACAAATTATTTATTACATGATTAAGTACATGTTATTTATTACATGATCATGTACAAATTATTTATTACATGATTACGTACATATTATTTATTACATGATTACGTACATATTAATTATTATATGATCGTATACATGTTATTTATTACATGATCACGTACAAATTATTTATTACATGATTAAGTACATGTTATTTATTACATGATCACGCACATGTGTTATATTCTTGATTTTGCATCTCTGAAAGTTATATAAAACCTCTCTTTGAATTGTAAAATTTAGTGGTATTTATTTCCGAGTAATGGAAGCAAGTGTTTTTAATTAGACTTTCTTTGGATATTAATTTTCCAACTATTAAAAGATTATAGTAGCTGAGCTACGTGTACTTTAGATTACTCGCGAGTGTTAGAATAGTATGGAATCTTTGCAGATCACAAGAACGGGGAAAGCAAATTTAGAAGAATTTTAAGGAGGGCTTATTAGTCCATAGACGCCCTATGGACTAATAAGCCTCTATGGACTAATAAGTGGCAAATATCTAATCTTGAAAAATCCGAAAAAAAAACTGCTCACTGTATATTGCTTTTATAATTCTTAGTCAAAATAAAGAAAAAGAATCTGAAAGATTTCAGATTTTATATTATGCCCAAAGGGGCGTTTTTTTATTTACATACGTACACGTTTCGAGAGATTTGGGGCTAATTCGCTTTAGGCTAAAAATATTTAAAAGCAACATATCTTTATATCTTAAAAATTTCCGATAGACAGTTTCGCGGGGTCGAAATAAAAATCGTTTTATTTTCGTACAGTGTTGCCATTCCTAGCTTTGAAATCGTTAAGTTTGTTAATCAAAAATTCGTTAAAGTTTTCAAAATATTAAATAGACAATCAAACAAATTCGAAATTCAAAATTCGGGCTTTCAGGTGCCCAGTTCGCATGGAGAATTACATTATTAAAACTTTGATGGCTCTAGGTACCGTCATTTTTACACAGTGCGAGAAATATACGTACGTTCATGCATATTCTTCATTATTTAATTTCTTTAAATATAATACAAATGCGATAATATTTGGTGGCAACGATATAAAAAGGGATACGGTATTTATCGTGAACCGACGCAAAATGACGTTTAAAGACTAATAGCCATTTTGGCTAACGCTCTTTTGAGCTAATAATAAAATTTAATAAACGATGTTGCTAACATAGTACAAGTTAGGCAATAAAAAATTTAAAAGTGAAATGAAATCACAAAGCAGAAATTGAAGAACAAAAAATCAAGTAATAATATTTCTACTGAATTAAAATTCCTCGCTAAAATATACAAAACTAATTTCGTGTAACAATCGTATGCCAAATGCCGCTTTTGCAAATACGAATTAGTGATTAAACTTAAGTCTTATTATAATTCCGGTAATAATGTTTTATCCATTCGCAAGTATTAGCTAAAAATCGTCTGGAAGAAACTCATGGAAAGTTAGCAATTTCAAGCCCTCAAAAAATTATATTAAGTTTGAACAATTAGATCTTTTAGCCAATGATATATTAAAATGTTGAGAGAATCATATAACAATACCAATTATTTGCACCTCAAGCCATTTTTCATCGAATCTTATTCTTTGAAGCAAATGGCTCTCCACGAGGCGTCGCCTTAAAATATGTCACAGGAAAGTCGGAACATCAGTCTCCACTTGACTGATTTAAGACTCCATTTACATTAGATAGTCGTTATTCCAATTACGCAGATATCCTCCAAATCAGATATTCTGGCGAGATATCAGGATTCTTTCTCCTTCGAACCACGCCCTACTCGTTCGAATTTATTTCGATATCTCTAAGAATGGAATGAGATGCTTTGTGTGATACTATTTCTTTGCTTTCCGTGTCGCCTTAGTTCTTTGTGAAACCTTCAGAAATTAAGATTGGTTACATAGTGGAGATCTTAGATCAAAATGTTCTTTTCCTGAAATTTATAGTTAACCCATCTTCTTTAAAATTTGTTTTTTGTTCTCAAAATATATAAGAAGCTGATGTTAAAATTAATAGCACTGGATTTGAAATTTTGACTGGAGGATATATTTTGATTATGCCTGATCTGTCCCTGGATTTCAGATAGCAGATTGGTAACAGATGTCTATATAACGAATGCCTCAATTGAATCTATATGATAGGGTTCAATATCTGTTAAGGCAAAAACTGTTTCGGCATTAAGATGTTACCACCTTTATGAGGTTATCGTCTTGAACTGAATTCAGTAGTCCTAACTACGATGCCAACAGAGCTGGATTAACCATTAAGCAAAATAAGCACGTCTTCAAAAAAGGGGACACCACAAAAAGAGGTGCTTAAAGACCTGAGGAAAAGGGGTATCATAAAAATTTCCCATAGCCGATTTTACCATGAAATGTACCGTGTAGCTAAGTAGAGACGAAGAGGAAAGGAGAATATGGAGTTAACATACGTTGGGGGCACCATAATCGTTTTAAGTGCTTAGGGCTTCTTAAAGTCTTAATCGACCCTGTGTGTTAGCACCTTAATGTCAAAACTTTATTAAATAGTTGGTATTAGATAAGTTTCTGTTTAATTTAAAGATGTTGCAAGCGATTAAATCACGACATCTATGCACATTCACTTTGTCTATACATTGGTACTGGCACTGTGATCACGTGCAGGGGTTTTAACGCATGTATGTGTTGCAGATACGCATTAATCTTTCTGTGTTCGTTCTTAAAATCATAAGTGCTTTTGCGTAAAGGTGTTGTGGTTTTAGATTATCTATCCTTCAATAAATTAATCATACACTAAAATCTTTGTTGCACATAAATTATCGCCTAAATACTACTAAAATATCCGCAAATATAAATGGCTAATAATTCAAGGGGACTCAGAAAAGCTGCCTTAAAACCCGCATGTAAGACCGATTTCATCGGTGTACAAGACATTAATATTGAGCTACTAGACGCTATTAATACGTCTGCTTGTTACTGATAACTCTGGATGACTGGTGAGATGAAGGCGACCTTGTAAAAGAACACCAAGTAAGAGCAGCAAAGTCACATAAGACTTTTGTTAAGCCAAGAAAGGAAGTCTGTATAGATACGCTGATGTATGACATCATTACTGTGACGGATTCTCGTCGACTCCAACAGTGATCGAAGACAGTGTTGCTACGCTGGAAAACGTGATACAAGGAAAACTTTGCATCCAGTCGCGAAGACTGTACAGCTGTTGGGCATTAATGTTGCAAGGTTTTATGTTTATTAACCCATCATTTTATTATTTTTATTTTTATCGCATATCTACTTTCATCGGCTCCCACCAAAAGGCAAATTATTTGGCGTATATAAGAACAGAGAACTTGAAGTTAAGCAGAGCCTTGGTACCAATCGCTGACCTTCTCCGAACTTATTTCGCCCTGATCTTAAATTTACTTGAATCCACTTTCGCCTTTGCTAACCATGGTAGGCTCCGGTGATTAGAGGGCCTGAGTCAAAGCTTACAGTAGAACTTATCTGTGTGAACTGCATACTTTACTTATTTATGTCTTATGCCAACATTTATATCCTGTTGAAACCCACAAAAAGCAGTGACTTTTTCAATCATCTATACAAGCTGTTAAGTTGAAGCTCTTATAAAAAGGTTTACTTTAAACCTTCTTCGTAGTTTTCTTTAAACCTTCTTCGTAGTTTTCTTTAAACCTTCTTCGTAGTTTTCTTCTTAAACATTAATTTACGGGAGTTATAAGTCATCTTACTGTCCACATGAAGCCAATATTTAACATAGACAGTATTTAACGTAGGTTCCCTTGATCCATGAGGTCATTCATGATGAAGTTGTACTGAGTGTGTGCAAGATGGGTACACGATGATTTGACATCCGATATGAAAAAGACGTCTTCGATGCTTGTTCCGAACTTCACCATCAGTATTAGGCACGTTCATAATTTTGCCTCATTCTGGGTCATACCTTTATATAGGCGTTTAGCGCGTATGAATTATTCGTTCTGTGTATGTACCTATATTTTAATACTTGTATGATAATTTAAATATCCGTATGATAAAATACGAAAACCAGAGTTATGGGAATAATAACTCATGAAGATATACACTGCTAAAAAAAGGGGGGGACAGTTCTATATCTTCCGTTCTGCTGAGCCGATTGTCGAAATTCGAATTGTGTTTTTTATGTCTCGAAAGCGCGACTTAGGATATGTGTTAGATTTATATATATAGCATTGTTCTAATATAGGTATTTTGACAGAAATTCGGACTTTTTCTGAAATGACATGCCAATTTTTTTCATTATTTCGATTCTACGACTTTGCCTAAACGTTCAATTTTGTAAAATTTGGAGCGAGATTTACAGAGAAATTTTAAAATTTATCTTGGCATATTTTATTTTAGTTTGCGCCAAGAATAATTAATTGACGAACTTCTTAATTTATAGCAAATTATTTTTCTTTCCTTTTATTTCCTTGTCTACGAGTGGGAAAAAAGTCAGCTTTCATACTTTCAAGATTTCGAAAAATTTATAAAAATTATTTAAAAATATAAATTTTAAAAATAAATCATAAAAAAAAAGTGCGAGTTTTATTTGAAATTTGCCTAAATTTCGAAACGGGAAAGGAAGCATCAAATAAGTTTAATAAAATAGAGATATAATAAATATATACCAAGTCCAAATTTTGAGAGCTAATTTTGTAAAAACTACTCGTGCGATTTGTACATAACTTGGTAGTTTGGCATATTTTGAGTCGTAGAATCGAAATATAGAAAAATCTTGGGGTGTCATTTCAGAAAAAGTCAGATTTTCTGTCAAAATACCTATATTAGAATAATGCTATATATAAATGTAATACATAGCCTAAGTCCCGCTTTCGAGACATGAAAACCTCAAGTTGAATTTCGTCAGTCGGCTCACTTGAACGGGAGATAAAGAACTGCCCTCCACCTTTCTTCTTTTTCGCTGTGTACGTTAATTTATACGTATCTGACCATTTGTTTGAAAAATTTATCAAAAAATTTATTATAAGCTAAAATTATGCACGTAATGATCTCTTATATTTAGCCTATTTCCAGAATTGTGTCTAACATTCAGGGGTGCAAACACCAAATGGGGTGCTTTTGAGAGGCGGATATTCCAGAGGCAAGTCCTGTGCTTTATAGTAACAATCCGTTAAAGTATTGTTACGAAAAATTCTGCGTTTGCCCCTGTATGTAAGCTTTCCGGCATAGCACTAGGGTTGCCATAAAATAGTGTATGGTAGGGTTGCCAGATTGGCGACTTTATCGCCCATTTGGCGACCAAATTGGCGATATCCCATGGTCCAATCGGGAAGCTTCTAGAATAACTTCCTGTCGAGATATTTCTCGAAACGTGTGGAACTTAAAGAAAAGCTATATAAACCCTTGCGTTTCTGAGAGCAAGTTAGTTGCGAAGTATTGTGAAGTAGTGTGAGCGTTGTGATTATTGTGAGAATAGCTGCTTACTGCTACCCGAGAGTTTTGGTGAACGGAAAGCAATCGAGATAGTGCTTTGCCGTGAAGCTATCTTTACAGTATAGCTTGACAGTGTATTGGTGATTGTTCCACGGTGTTTTATTATAAGTTTAGTGTTGCCGTGAAGCTACCTTTACAGTTACAGCCTGAAGCTGTGTTGCTGATTGTTTCAGCGTATTTATTGTAGATTTTCGACGCTTTTAATGGTAATTTTTGAACTGTGCTGTAAATAGTGATTCTTGTAAATAAATTGTGCTTTTTATTGTTCTGCATCGTGTTTTCATCGGATACTCTCAAATCTACGAACCCGTATAACGCAACAGTATTTATTCACCCTTTGAATTGCTTAGCACAGTATGCACCAAAGTGTGTTATGTGGACCAAGTTTTTCCCGTCAGCGGGGCTTCCTCGCCGACATGCTAACTGTCCCAGTGCATCTGTTGTCTCGCTGTCGGTGGAAGGAAAAAAAGAAAATCTTTTCGTGTTTCGATGATCTATTTCTTCATTTTATAGCTTGAGCTATTTCAATTATCAATATTAATAAGATTCTTGTTCTTTATCGATCTAGAAAAACGTCTTAGTGGTCGATGTTGTTTATTGCAAAATTTCGACTTGAACAGTTTTTTCCCATAAAACTATATTAATAATATCTGTGATTTCCAAACTTAATATGCTTCAGGTCATATATAGGTTGTGGTAGAAAATTTTGCTATACTAGCTTACGAGATTTTGATGAACAAGAAAAATAATTCTGCATTTAACGGTGATATGCACCTACATAATTTTGGAAATTACTAAATCTGTCAGGACTGAGTGTTCTGTGCGTAGATTTGGCAAACATCTTCAAGTAACTCCTTAAAGTCCTAAAGTCCTGATCTGGAACAGGGAGCTGAAATCAGCTATGTTCTGGTGTAGATATTATGATATACGTGGTATAATAACTGCACTTGGAAGGGATTTAAAATCCTCTTTTATTAAATCAATATTATTTACACTTCCCAACTCGGGAGGGATACAGAAAGCAAAAGACCTCACTTGAGTCTAAATGAACAATCAGATAAATTTAAACTAAGCTAAATAGATATTTAATTGATATTTGCTAACAGAGCTCTTCGCGGAGTTGGCCTCTAACTAAATGGTGCGTAGCAAGAAATACTAATACTAGCGCACTTCAATTTATTTCAATAAGCAACTACGTAGTAAGCACTATGGCTTATAACTTATCTGCTAGCTGGTCAGGCGAACGTCGAACAGAATGACCGTGATCTGAGACTAAAAGCTCTCTCACACTGAGAGGTTTCTACCTCTGGTTTAAATAGTCCTTGGTTCTACTTCAAAATTAGCATACGCTGAAAACGCGCGCTTCTTCTGACGAGAAGTTGAAACAGAGAAGAGATAGAAAGATTTAAATTAAAATAAAACTTTGTTAGTTTAAATAAAACCTTACAAATCTTCTTCAGTCCTTGGTAATATCATACACCTAAATTATGCTGGTATCAAAGTAATCAGATTTTTCTGTGTTTTACATGACACATGTTATTTTTTTCGTTAATTTTCTAAATTTGTCTATAATTAAAATATAATGTTTTGCTTAAAAATTTTTCACTTGCTGGAATGTAGTTAAAAATTCAGACAAACATATTAACATAACATACATATATTTACGTGACGAATTTTAATTACTGTGCGTAAAAAAGAAAGACCAAATGTCTCTCATAAGGGGTTTGCAAATAATAGGTCTTACTCTTAAGATAGTTAGAAAAAGATATATATAAGTGTGGGTTTTGATATGCAAAGATTAGATGTATTACGAAATCAAATAAGTGCTTCATCTGTCGATTAATAGATAGCACTAAGTAAATATTTGATAAAAAAAGAGCGCCTTTAAATGCTTATGAATTCTAACATGTCACTTTTTATAAACTTTTCTGAGTTCTAGCATAATGCTTGTCGTTATGGTTAAATATGTGTCAGCAATTTTTCAATTACTTCCTAAAATGTTATCGAGTTCAAATTTTGTACACACACTGAGTGTAGAGGACAGTACAATGCAGTAAAACAATATTTCCAAAATTCGATTTAAATTTATTTTAATTTAATACTGAAATGATTTTTTGCCCTTACCTTCGTTTAAAGAACAAGACAAAAGTCGTAGAATTTTGTTGCTTGCGCCATCGGATAGTGCAGAAAAGCATAGTTTGAATGAAATTATATGAAGCTTTTAAAGTACAAACGATGTTTACACATTTTTAGAACGATTTCGAAGTTGGTATTAATTACTTGTTTAATCCTTTTCGGTCATATTAAGTTTATGCATAGATATCACGCTGGTCGAAATCAATCCTTTTAATTCGTTGAACAAACATTGTAGGAATATTAAATTATACGCATTTTGCATTTCGTTTAAACGTATTGGATTGAATTAAATCTACTTCATCGATAGCGCGTAAACCACAACAGAATAAATGAACTCATTAAAATTCACTATATTTGTTTACTTCAGCGACACTCTGGCGCTAGCTTCACTTAACAGCGTTACATCTCATTCATTTTATAACTCATCAAAATGCACAAAAATTATGTTTATCATCTGGAGAATTACTTAATCGTTGCGACATGCTGTATTCAAATACTATAATAAATCTAAAACGATGTGTAAAAGGAATTAAACAAACAAAAGAAAACAGTTTTTCACAGACCATTCAGTATTTCTCATTCAGTTAATTCAGTTCTCACTTCGCGACAACGCTAAAATACATAAAAACTTGAATTATCTGTATAAAAATTACGATGCAAATCATAAACACCTATTTTCTCGAATAAATTCCAGAATGGATTAAGCATGATTTAATTCATAATAATAAAAGAAAGCGTCATCTTTGCTGTTGCGAAGCTTAGTTTCTGTAGATTGGCAAAAAATCCAGTATTCTCCCAAGTTTCAAATGTAAACAAATACATCCGCCATGAGAAAAATCATTAGGCTTAGCCTCACTTAAACAACTTTTAAATTGTTGATAATTCAACAAATCTTGCATGCAGATTTGCTAAAGACATAAAACCCTTAACCGGAAGATAAGAACAACATATTTCAACCATTTTTAAAGCAAAAAATGCGCAATTTACCAACATATAAAAATGAACAAACTGAGCTCACTGAGCCGAGTAACAGAGTAGACATATAATAAATAAATTAATGCAGTTTTGAGGCGGTCTATTGCAACCAAACTTGGAGGTGCGCGTCTACATGTTATAGCAGTCCTATATACAAATTTTCAATGTTCTGAGGCTACTCTTTTTTGAGTTATGTGAGATATATACATACGTACGTACGTACGCACGCACAGACGCCACAAAAAAATCTCTTCAGAATCCCTTTTAAATCCATTTTATAATTTTGGAGGGGGAACGAGTCCTTTATTCTGTTCCTACGTACGAATTCTGTTCCTACGTACGAGAACATCGTTAAATTACATTCGATAGCGGCCAAAATAGATATTTTCGTTGAAATATGATGCCCAAAATTTTTCGCGATTACAGTGCTTCTTTTTTACTTCGTACAAGGAAGTAAAAACAAAATTTATGGATTTGCAAATAGTTCAGCGCAAGGAATGGCGAGCTCGATCTCAGGAGCTAAAACTTATTGAGAATGTTTGAGATGCTCTAGGAAGACGTATAGCTGTTCTCGGTCGTCCTATTCAGACCCTTGCCACGCTTGCCAATGCTTTGCAAACGCAATGACTCTCACTTCATACAGAACTGATAGAGCGCATAATTGACTGCATCGTACATGTCTGTGTGTGCTGTATTGCTTCCAGTTGAGATCATACTCCATATTGAAGGCAACTTTCCTGTAGCAAACTAGCGCATCTGAATTGTTCATTTTATACTTGTGCTAATTTCCAAAACACCTTAATTGTCTAGTAATTTTTTTCATATTATTTTATACCTTACTATCTGTTACTGAGAAAGTTGAGAAATTTTCTACATGTTTTTGAGAGAAAAAAAACTAGAAAAACTAGTAGAAATCTGCGCGTAGTGCTGCAGGAGTTTTTAATACCATCTAATACGGGAAATGAAATTTATGAGAGAATAATTTAAGGATTGTAAGAACCATGATTCCCTACCTATTTTCATTTTTTTGAATATGCAAATTTTATAATATACATATGGAACAGAAAAAGTAAAGGTTGAAAAAACAAAAACAGTGAAAAACAAAGTTAATCTTTTTTTATTTAAAGCTCCAAACAGAACTTGTCAAGGGAAAAGTATTTTCAAGCTTTAAACAAAGTCAATTAACTGAACAACAAGAACCGGTTTCATTCCGATCAACTCACTGAGACCTATATCGTCAATTAGTATAATGGTTATTAATTCTAGAAATTTTTTATATTCAATATTTCAAAAAATCTATACAAGTTTGAGGCTCTCACTGAGTTGGTCTCTTTTCCCTACCAGTTTTTGTTGTCCGAACACAAAAATAAACAAACGTTACAAGGAAAAACATTTTACATGTAATGCCGAAATAAAACATTGATAATCAAGGGGAAAATTAGAGGAATTACAAACGAAAGAAATGTCAGTAAAAGTGGTGGAATGAATGACAAGAATAAAAATAATAAAGTGCTGTACTAATTACAATGTAAAGCTCAAATTTTTATCGAAAAATTTGTCAAATGTAAAGGGTAAATAAGGGCCAGGTTCGAATGCGTACTTAAAATGAAAATACTTTTTGCTAAAGTAAAAGAATGGATAAATAAATGCGACCTTTGAGGGGAATTAAGTAAAACTTTGCTATATATGGAGGGGTTTTGCAACAAATAAAAATGTAAAAATTGTAAAAACACGTCCTACCTGTAGGTGCTTCTTATTCAAAGCAAGAGTAGTGATGATCCGGGCTGCTTCGCTGTAGGAGAGGGCATACAAACTGCTACGTAATTTGCGACGCTTTTACTAAGCCTATATTCTTAGAAAAAAGAGATACAGTATTTCGTAACTTTTTGAATAATTATCATTTTTGTAATTTTTCCTTAATTAATGATAACCAGTGTATTTACGTATAGTGATACCATGGGAATACTGAATTAAAAAGTTTATTTTTTAAATGCGATATTCTCTTTTAATCCGTATGTTTAAAGATTGCGAAAAACTTGGATTTAGCTCCAGATTTAAAACCAGAAACTCTTGCTACATGGCACAAAAATTTTTTCTTCTGACTTTTGAACTTCGATTCAAAAGTCAGGAAACCAATTTTGGATCATTTCTACTTTACACCGGGATTCGAGTAATTTATTCATTAATGCAGATTTCTATCCCTGCATAAAATTAGATTTTTTTTTTACTTGTACATCTTACCTTCGGGCCAAAATTATCTGGAAAAGTAAATAATGTTTCCTAAAGGTACTTTGGAGTTCATCTTTATCTCGTAAAATGGTGAATTAGAATGGAAAAGATTACATTCAAATTAAGTTAGCTTTAGGTTAAGTGAGCTTTCGCAAGAATAAGAACGCCTTTTAATCTTAACCAATTGTTCTTTTGATGATGATAATTATCTATTGAAGGAAAAGCAGATGCATTAAAAAATAAAGTTCTCTTCGAAAATTCCGATTTTAGTTCTTTATGCATTATTTAAAAGAATCAGAAAGAACATTTTCAAATTCTGTCGTTACTATGTAAATACGGTCATTACAACTGGAAAAACAGTGGAGTTGAAAACATAGCAGCGTATTAGTTATGCGGATTTACTACTACAACCGCAACCCATCTTGGTAAGTCTTATCTTGTTTTTGTAGCCCAAATTTACATTTAGAATAACTCATATTATTCAGGTTGTAGATATTTATATTTATTTTAAATAATCAGTTAATTTTAAGTTACTTTCCTATAAGCCTTCATTCCCCTAATTGTCAGTGCCAGAATATTTAAATTTGGTAGCGGGCGCAAGAAATGCAAATTCTACTAGTGGAAGAATAAGTTAAATATCGAAGTTTCAGTAGAGAAAAGGGAGAAGTCCGGGAAATTGCCGTGCGTGCTTATACGCAAACTTCTGTTTAGCAGTTACTGCTGGTTGACGTGGCTTAAGCGCTATTATCTCGCTGCCACTAGACTCATTTACGCGCTGTAGGCTACAGGATTATATGAGCCCTGAAGTTTAATTCTTCTACTTGTGAATATCTCTAATTTTAAGTTTGATTATACTGTTTCAGTTACCGCCCAAGTTGAGGCGTAGTATGTTAGCGTCAAGTTGACGCATTGTAAATAAGTTAAAGAGTTTAATAAAGAGCAATTTTAACCCTTCGTCAGTGCAATCACTATTTCTCAAGATTCTACACAACAGAAGGAGAGTAGAATGTTACGAGGTAATGCAAGCGATAATGCGAAATAATAGATCTAGAAAGAAAAGGTTACTTTATGCTCTAGAATTAAAATTTATGCAGAAAATTAGAATTTTTTTAATGAGGGAATTGGAAAAATTCAGTGAGCTGTCCCTGATCGATCTAGATTGCGGGATTGATCAGCTGCCCACTTTTTTAAGTATCAAATAACTATTTTGAATTCTTTAATCACTCATTATGCTCTAGAATTAAAATTTGTACAGAAATTAGAATTTTTCTTAATAAGGTATTTGGAAAAATTCAGATGTCGCTGATCGATCTAGATTGCGGCATTGATTAGCTGCCCACTCTAAGTAACAAAAAACTATTTTTAATTCTTTAATAGCTCATGGCACAAAACAAATAAGCTTTCTCCAACAAGCAGCTTTCTCTAAAAAGCTTAAACCTCGTTTTCACTAGCAGAAATCTGATCGAAAGAAACAAGCGCGAATGTTACGGCTTCGATGATGGTAAAAATAGACACTCATACGTTTTGAGATAAAATTGAGCATCTGGGTGTTTATTGCAAACATTAGTATAAATAAATAGTTAGTCTAGGCGATAACAGTACTCAAAATTTCAAGGATGAAATATTTCTTCAGCACATGAATCTAATTCCATCAAATTCTCTTGATCAAAAAGTGGACTCAAAGCTCTGCTGACGGGCCTTAATGCGAAGTATGTAACTGCGATCGTCTGCCTATTGTAAGACAAGAAGAATTCGTTGAGTAGATGTAAATTTAACTTAACGCCACTACATTTATTTAGTGTATTTTTAGGGAAACAGCACTTGGGTATAAAAGATACTTCTAACACTATATATTACTTTAAATTTTCTTTTGTTAGCCGATTTAATTGTAAAGTAGCGATGTTACTGTGCTTTTCAAATGAATGAAGAATGTTTAGATTAATTGTTGGATTTTTAAAGATTAAATCACACGCACAGAAGTTTTGCTTGGAATCACAAAATATTGAGAACTTGGAATTTTATTTACTTCGTTTCGTATGAATATGTATGAGAATATGTTCACGAAAACGTCACAAAAAATAGCTAAAAAACTTACTTAAATCAAGTCCTAGGAGTACAGTAAAAAACAAAATAATCAATACTTAAGAGACACTGATATCTGTACTATCTTTAAAATGATATCGCGAATTCTTGGCTCTGAAACTCAACCATAACAGTAAATGCCGTGTTCTCATCGAAAAGCAGTCTGTTAACATTAAGATAATAGAGGTCCAATCTGGATGGTATGTTGGTAAGCGAAGTTTACCTGATTTCTTTGTCACTTGCTCCTATTTGAATCCTGGGTATGAGTTTGATTACTGCATCTTCGAAAAATGACGGCACTTGAAATCTATAAATTTAATAGTTGTTTAGAGAGGTTGGTGGTAGAAAACTAGTGTTACGAGGCCTTCAAAATTTTTCGGCATTAGTTAGGTTATTGTCTCACTCTCGTGGCGTCATCAGTTAGTGGAGGTGATAATTGCATCTCTTCTTCCACTTACTGGGATCCTTAAAATTAGTAGGGAGTCGAAAATAGGCTTACGTAGAAACGAAACATCGTACCTACGTAGTAAAAGCTCGCTTTAGTCTTTAGAGCCCGTACTTGGATGTGTTATCAATACAAGCTCTGACTGGTCACCGATCACTGCAAATCCATTTCAAGTTAGGAAGAAGAAAATAAAACAGTTTTAAAGAAGGCACTGAAAATGAGCTTATACAGACGTTAAATGAAGTTGAACCCGCAGTTAAGACACTGTAACTCGCATTAGAGCTATTTACATACATAAAACGAAAAATATTAAGATGTGGTTTAGGTAAAGCAGCATGCAGTATATTCTACTTAGACTATTTTAAAGGAAGTATTGTAATCACAAAAAAATTTGGAGTACAATATTTCAACGAAAATATCAATTTTGACCGCTATCGAATGCAATTTAACGATGTTTGTGCGTGATATCTGTATGTAAGGACAGAATAATGGACTCTTTTACCCCAAACGAATTAAAAAGCTGATTTAAAATGTATTCAGAAGAGATTTTTCATTGTGTCTGCACGTACGTAGATACGTATGTATGTATGTATTTCGCATAACTCAAAAACGAGTAGCCTCAGGAGGTTGCAATTTTGTATATGGAACTGCTATAACGTGTAGATGTGAACCTCCCTTTTGTATGTATGTATGTATTTCGCATAACTCAAAAACGAGTAGCCTCAGGAGGTTGCAATTTTGTATATGGGACTGCTATAACGTGTAAATGTGAACCTCCCTTTTGTATGTATGTATGTATTTCGCATAACTCAAAAACCAGTAGCCTCGGAACGTTGCAATTTTGTATATGGGATTGCTATAACGTGTGGATGTGCACCTCCCTTTTTGGTCGCACTCGGCCTCACCAAAAGTATATAAATACATACATATATACCCACTCTCTTAAACCGCTCAGGGAGCTCAGTTTTTTTTATTCTTACTATATGTTGGTAAATTGCGCTTTACGAGTAGCCTCAGGAGGTTGCAATTTTGTATATGGGACTGCTATAACGTGTAGATGTGAACCTCCCTTTTGTATGTATGTATGTATTTCGCATAACTCAAAAACGAGTAGCCTCAGGAGGTTGCAATTTTGTATATGGGACTGCTATAACGTGTAGATGTGAACCTCCCTTTTGTATGTATGTATGTATTTCGCATAACTCAAAAACCAGTAGCCTCGGAACGTTGCAATTTTGTATATGGGATTGCTATAACGTGTGGATGTGCACCTCCCTTTTTGGTCGCACTCGGCCTCACCAAAAGTATATAAATACATACATATATACCCACTCTCTTAAACCGCTCAGGGAGCTCAGTTTTTTTTATTCTTACTATATGTTGGTAAATTGCGCTTTTTTCGCTTTAAAGATGATTGAATAATGTTGTTCTTATCTTTCGGTTAAGGTTTTTATGCCTTTAGTAAATCTGCATGCAATATTTGTAGAATCATCAACAATTTAAAAGTTGTTTAAGTGTGGCTGAGTCTATTTATTTTCATAAAAGCCATATTTGTTTACATTTGAAACTTAGCGGAAGAGTGGATTTTTTGCCAATCTAGAGAGAGAAAGCTTCGCAACAACAAAAATAACGCCTTCTTTTATTATTGTGAAATTAAATCATGCTTTATCTATTCTGGAATTTATTCGAGGAAATAAGTTTTTAAGATTTACTTCGTAATTTTAATATAGATACATATTTTGAGTTTTTATGTATTTTTGCCTTGTCGCGAAGTGAGAAGTGAATTAATTGTATGAGAAGTACTGAATCTTCTGGGAAAACTGTTTCTTTTTTTGTTTATTTAATTTCTTTTATATATCGGTTTAGATTTACAGGGTGTTTATAAAGTCCCAGACCCAATTTGATGTTTAAAAACTCATAAAATAATGAAGATATAAACAAACTTATGGCATTTATTGATG
This sequence comes from Stegodyphus mimosarum, assembly GCA_000611955.2. Classification (NCBI taxonomy): domain Eukaryota; kingdom Metazoa; phylum Arthropoda; class Arachnida; order Araneae; family Eresidae; genus Stegodyphus; species Stegodyphus mimosarum. Next base: position 578,749 of record KK119481.1, read on the forward strand.
GAATAACTTATATATTTTCCTTTTCAGGTTTGAATATCTTTACTTTTGTAAATATTGTCTGCGCGTGTGATTAATTTCAGATAATTTCATTTTCAGTCGAAATATCTGTACTTTTCTAAATATCGTCTGCAAAGTAAAATTTCTAAATATCGTCTTAGTTGCATTTTTCTCTCTTTTCCTTTGGCGATTACAATCCCCAAAGGAAAGATCCTCTTTGAATTTTTCCTTTGGGGATTTGTAAAGGACAACGTTTACAGGAGGAGAGTGTCGAACATTGATGACCTAAAAGCCAGAATTGTAAAAACAATAGCCTCTGTGGATGCTGACATGCTTGCCGGTACCTGGCGTGAAATTGAATATCGACTTGATATTGATACGAATGGGGCTCACTTGGAAATTCATTGACAAGGGTCATGAAACTTTTTGAGTCTATCTAACCATTTATGTTATTAATTTTAATCTATCTTTATTATTTTATGAGTTATTAAACATCAAAATGGGTCCGAGACTTTATAAACACCTGTATTATAGTATTTGAATAGGACATGTGGCGAAGATTACATAATTTTTCAGAAGATATAATTTTTGTGCATTCTGAGTTTAAAATGAATAAGATGCAACGCTGTTATGTAAACCTAGCGCCAAAGTGTCGCTATGGCAAACAAATATAGTGAATTTTAAAGCGTGCTTTTATTCTATTTTGGTTTATATGCTATCGACGAAATACAGAGTGGCCATAAAGAAACTTTGCCAACATCTGCACTTCTAGCATCCGTTCCGGTTAACCTATCGAGAGGAAATTGCAAGCATAGTTATTCGGAGGTATGCGCTCGAGATTCCGTGAATTGCAATACAGAGGCGCTCACGGTTACGGTTATAGTTACAGAAACTCGAAAATGTCGAATGGCAACACCAACTTTTTTCAGCCGCAAAATGTTCAGCGCATGCGAAAACCCTAAATAGCGTTGGAACGGTACCAATATGTCCAAAAACGGACGTGTTATGCATACACAAAAAAGATTTCTGAAAACCGGCCAAGGAAACACCATCTAAGAGCACGCAGAAAATTTGCATATAACAGAGGCAAGATACCAATCACAGATCGCCCATCGCCAGATATTCAACATAAGAAACCGGTAAAATACCAGGTGAAGTCGTCATTCGGGAACTCGCACATTGCCACAAAATTACTCTTCCTGGGAAAGTTTGTGGTGAATTGATAAAACTGCATCATCAAAATGGGATGAACGCTACTCCCGGAATTGCGTAGGCGGAATGCACTCAATGGCATCGTTTGGATGCAAGATGGCGCATCTATAGCGAGGTTTGTTAAATGGTCCTGGAACAGCTTTTTGGTAATCGCACCATCTCACGCCATTATCCTTTTCCGTGGCCTCCGCGATCCCCGATCTGACGCTTATGGATTTCTGGTTTTGGGGATATCTCAAATCCAGAATTTACCTGTGCGATCCGCAAACTTTGTCGGATTTAAAGGATTCCATACGGCGTGAGATTGCAAACATTTCTTATGCCATGTTGTGTTCAGCGATATTATCCACCGTCTCCCGATGCAATGCATACTTGCCTGTGATGGCACCCATGTGGAAAATATTTGATCTAAATAAAGGTAATCTTTTGTCTGATATGTGTTGACATCAGTGATCGGTGTTTCGTCTCTGTCTTATGCAAATTTTCTGCGTGCGCCCAGATCGTGTTGTTTTCAGAACTCTTTTTTGGGTATGCATAATAAGTCAGTTTTTGAACATATCGGTACCGTTCCAACTCTATTTAGAGTTTTCGCATGCGCTGAACATTTCGAGACCAGAAAAAGCTGGCATTGCCATTCGACATTTTCGAGTTTCTGCAACTATAACCGTAACCGTGAGCGCCCCTGCTTGTCCATTCACAGAATCTCGAGCGCATACCACCGAATAACTATATTTGCAATCTCATCTCGATCGGTTAACCGGAACGGACGCTAGAAGCGCAGATGTTGGCAAAGTTTCTTTATGGCCACCCTGTAGATTTAATTCAATCGAATAAGTTTAAATGAAATGGCCAGAAAAAAAAAGGTGTATAATTTAATATTCCGTATAAAGAAGTCATGTGGCGTATACATCAGATTTTTTATTACTTTTTATGCGATTATCATTATATCACAATACATGAATTTCATATTTCATTTCAAAGCTAAAGTTTAATAAAAGAAAACAACTGGTTTAATATTTCGCATACCTCATATTTCAATATCACAATTATCGCAATGCTAGTTTACTGCAGTGATTTATAAAAGGTAATTTTGTTGCTTTTAACTAAATGCAATGCAGTTATTGCACCAGGTTTGGAAACAAACATGCCGAAATGCACACTCTGCCTAACGTGGGAATTGCATGTTATAAGCCATGTTCTCACGGAGTCACACTTTTTGCTAATAAGGAAAAGTCTCATTAATTAGTAACGGTTATTTCAGTGGAGCATATCGGGTCTCTGTCTCTCCCTTGCAGCCACTCATTAATCATTAATGATGTTTGGGTTAGCAAATACGAAGTAACCAGATTGGCTAATGTCCACTTGCGTAATTAGTGGGCGTGGTATCCGGCAAATGCGGATTTTTCAATTAGTTTTGGCTAGGTTGGTATTTGCAGTTCTTGTTAGGTTAGGAAATATTCCAAAGACATTCAAAATCAAATAATTTGACTTTAAGCTAAATAGTTTTGACTTTGTGGGTACAAATATCGAGCATGAGTTTAGGATATAATAGAAAGAACTATCGAAATGATTCTTTCAAAGTAAATTGCTTTGGCAATCGTAGTTCAATCGTTGAAATATTAAATTGGGTGAAATCGAAGAAATCAAAAGCATTTAATAAAGTAAATGTAACTGAAATGATTTCCGAAATGTTCTGTAAGTCTTTGTAATTTCTTTCCAAACTTTCGAATAGCCTAAAACAGTTATTATAGAAACGAAAATAATATATTAATAAAATAACAAAAACATGAAAGGCTGCATTTATTGCTTCGAAAATCGCTTGATTTATAAATCAATAACGGACAAATTAAATTTAAAAAAAAATCAAATACATTATGCTTCCCCGAATGTCAACATACTGGCGTTTGAAAGATTAAAATTATTTTATTTCGGTAGAGGCAAAGTATTTCTTTAGGTTGCTGATTGCATAAATGTATTACGCTTTGCTGAGTGGCAACGCATTTCTGAAAACTTTAATTTATATACTGCTGACATTACTTTGAATTTAGGTGATTTTTTAGGTGATAAATTTAAGAATTAAGCATTCTATGAAAAATATGATCTATTTATTCTAATGCTTTGTGATACGTCTTTCGTATCCATGTCTTGAAAAACTGAAATAGCGATTTATTAGCTGGGAAACGCGGCGTTTCATAACTTAGTGTAAATGAACACTACACATGAATACACATCTTATAGTGTAAATAAACACCACAAGATGAATTTTGTGATCGAAATCCATTGGTACTGCAAATGCCTTCTTTTTATAACGAACGTTTCTGTTGGATGTTAATAAAACTAATTTTTATTGTATAAAACGTGAATCAGCATCGTTTTAGGTCTAACTACTTCCTCGTACATCGAAAATTGTAATCGCAAAAAATTTCGGGTATCATATTTCAGCGAAAATATCCATTTCGACCACTCTCGAAAACATTTTAACGATCGTTTTGCATTGCATCTGTACGTATGCACAGAAAAAATGGACCTTTTAAAAAAGCAGTGGATGGAAGCCTATGTTTGTGTTCTTTCCGAAGAAAATTATTAGTATTTAGTTATTAAAAAATGCTGTGAAAGCCATGATTTCTCGGTATCTAAAGCAACGATAGATAGTATTATCGATAAGAAGGAAAAAAACCGTCAAAGATTAACTTCAAGCAGAAACTTGTTCAAAATACATCTTAAAAAGGCGAAAAATATAATGTGCATCGTCTTTATCCACGAGATATCGCCGAAGGCAGAACGTTCTGCAGAATTCTCTACGAGAAACAATTATTAGCACAAAAATGGAAAACTGTTGTCACAGTTGATGAATCTTCGGCACATTTAAATGACCGCTATAAAAGAGATCACCAAAGAGAAGAAAAAAATCTTAGAACATGGTTCAGAGAATCTAAAGAAAGTTTTTCAATGTGATTGATGATTGTTGCTGGTTTTTGATATAACGACAAATAAAAATTAAAGAGAGAGCAGAAAATTGTTAAGGCCAACTCCATATGTTATCAGGAACATATTTTATATCCAATTTCCAATATGAAATACTACCTCTTTACCCACAGTGCCATCAATTAGTATAACTCCAGCAAGACTAAACAAGGTGCCGCACGTCAAAATACACTGTTAATTTCCTGGAAAAAAATGGAACAAGAAACGTGTAACAAGGCCCTTCCCTTCACTCATTTCCCTGCTAAATCTGCTGATGTATCATCCACGGATGTTTGAACTTTCAGACTTCTAATAAGCTAATTGTCCAAACGTCCACCTACAACCTCTTCAGGCTTTGGAAAGTTCTTCGAAAACCTGTTCCGATATTACAAAAGGCTTTATTTTATTATCTCTTGGAAGTTTAAAGATAGTAAAGAATTAGGATTATCAAATAAAACATTTTAAGCCTAAAAAGTTTAGGTGAAATATTTCTGTAATCACAATGAAAATCGTTTAAAAAATGGCGAACAGCCATTTTAGTGCAATAGAATCCTTTATCGATCCAGCGTCTGTCCAGTCGTTTTAGGTTTATACAAGATATTGGAATTTGTTTTTGAAAATTGGACGAAAGCTTAAAAATTTATGAATTTGTCTATCATGTCAAGGTTACATACCGCTGAAATCCGAGTATACAAAAGGCACAAAATCTGTTCTTTGCCCCGCAATATCATTTATTTTTAGAAACTTCACAATGCTGATGTATTTTAAAATTTATTGAATCTATTCTAAAGCACAAGAAGAACGATCCTTGTCTACAAAATTCTATCTATTTTCTCTTTTGAACTTTGCTTCTTAGAATTTAAATTTTTATACTGCGGTGTCAGGAGTTTAAAGAAGTTAGGGTTAGTGCCGAAAAGAACGCAGAATTTCTTAAATCAGCGTAGCTTGTAATTTTACTAGTACAGGATTTTCCAGAAAGCACTTCGTGGAGAGAAATTTATATCGCTGTCAGGGTATAGCTCTTGGAGTGTGTCGTCTGAGAAGTTAAATATAAGGAAAAATTTAAGTCGTAAAAGTTTACAAACTGTAGTCATAAAGTGCTAGAAAACACATGATTTATGCACGAGGAGGTCAGAGCAGCAAAAGTATTTCCTCACAGTTTTTCAATAGCAATGTTCTGGGGGGTCGTTCCCCGAAGTTAATTTAAAGTTTTCGAAAGCTTTTGTGTTTACCCAAAGCAATAAAAGTTTGCTTCATTATAATAAATGTACTAGGACAATACCTATATAATTTAGAATTTTCTTTTATATAGACTAGTCAAGACGGTATATCATAGCGAAACAAGTATCACAAATGAGTAGCATTATCTTACTTGCACGTGTGTGTTTATATGTTTGTCAGATATTCTGCATGCATAAGAAAGAAGCCATACTGTTTGCGTCTCGAAATTCAGTGAATATTTCGTTTGAAATCACATATTTAAATAGTTAATAAAGGTAATTTTGACTGCTTTGGTTACAGTAGGAATTTTCTTAAAGTCTTCTTTATATCCATTCGAAATCTGCGCGGCCATTCACCTAAAATAATTACTAGAAAAATTAAAAAATATTTAATGATTAATGAGTTCAGCTAGTGTAATTTTGCAGGTCCTGCTAGTAATTAATAGTAGCAAAAATGAAGAACTGCTTTTATTGCTTCTAAATCGCTTGGTTTGTTACTAAGAAACACAGAGATTCATTTTGAAAGAAAAATTAAATATCTTACCCTTTGCGGAATGGCAACAAACTGGCACGCTAAAGATAAAAAATATTTTACTTCGGTCATCGGCAACACATATCTTTAAATAGCCGAGGTTTCTATTTAGATTTGAAACACAAATATCATACGCTTTGTCGAGCAGTAATACATTTCATTTACATTACTAAGTTTTCGGATTAAATTTAAAATATACATATTTACACTGCTTTCAAATAGCAGTGGCAATACACTGTCATACACATACGCATTGTCCGAGGGCTCTTCGTCAATCGCCAGATTGAATTGCTTCCCTAGCCGGCTCCCTTTACAGATCTTTCGCCGATAGAAAACATGTGGTCCATGGCTGCTGAACGATTGACCCAGAATACATCCCAAGCTGCCACACCAGATCAACGTTGGCAAAGTGCGGAAGCTGCTTGGTCTGCTGTACCTCAAGAACACATCCAAAGTCTCTTTGAATCAATGCCGAGCGTGTGGCAGCGGTGATCTTTAACAATGGCGGCTACTCTGGCGTACTGATTCTGGAAGGAACCACACTTCACAGAAGTCTATAAATTTAAGCATTTGATACTTGGTCAACATGTTATCTACTAAATAAATTTTATTGTGATATCTCTTGTCTTTCTTGGTGTTGCAATTTGGGTGGCCAGCAGCGTATTTAACCGGCATTTTGTTAGGTTTGAATTTTTTTTTACATCTTGAATTTTAATATATATATATATATATATTGTAGGTTCTTCAATATTTAATAATAGAAATAATTTTATTTAAAAACTTTAACGAGGATTATTGTGACGTATAAAATATTTGATTCTATGAATAACTCAGGAAAACTTTGATATTTTCATTGTCTCTGAATTCAAACTAGTTTATAAATTACAGAAATAAATATAAATATTATAATTATAGTTTATTGCTGTATTATAATTCTCATGTTTCTAGTTGATTTGTATCACGTTTCACTAATATAATGTCAATTGCAACATTACATTAATGTCATGTTGCAGTGAATAATGAATAATGAAGTTGCAATATACAGCAACATGTTAACTTCATTTTGAATGTAATTTATTTATGAATTGATTATGAGTTTCTCACATCAGTGGAACTAAGTTACTGTGAACAATTTGCAAGAAGAAAATTCTTCGCCTACGAGAAAGCAATGAAAATAAACCATTCGGAAAATCCATGGTAAGCAAAGATTTATCATCATGAAATAATGACAGAATATTGACAGACGAGTGAAAATTTAATTTATTTGGATCTGCCAAACAAATTGTTGTGAGACTGAAGTCAAAAGAATTGAATCTGAAAAATCTATTGCCTACTGTTAAACATGAAGGTGGATGCACAATTATTTGGGTATGTTTTGCTGCTTCTGTGATGGAAAATTTATTTTTTGTACAAAACAAAATGGATCAGTATAAATATACTATAAATATTCTTGAGGAAAACCTAAAAGCATCTGCAAGAAAACTTACAGTATAAACTACATTCCAGTTCTATCAGGACAACGATTCTAAACATGTAGCTCTAAATGTTTGCTTGTGGCAATTATGCAGTTGTCCTGAAGTTATCAGAATTCCTCCATATTCTTGAGTTTTAATTTCTATAGGACACGCATGGAATGAAAGGTTAAAAAATAAATAAATATGATCTTTCTTCGAAAGCTTTATTAAAAGCAATTCTTGCGGAGGAATGGAATATTCTAACTCGAAAACATTAGTCAATTCGTCCCTTTAAGGCAGGTAGCCCTCGAGAGTTTTGTCATAATCAAATAAGCCAAACGAAACCAACAGTCCAGAGGCCATGGAAGGTGTAGCTTAAGCTGAGTGAGATCAAACAAAATACAGGATTTCGTGTTGTTTTCATGTTTTTATTAAATATCAATTGCTTGGTTAAAGTTTTCGAATACTTATATGAGTTCAGTTTCACATAACTTTTTGAATAAGCTTTTTTTCAAAAAATGTTTCAAATAACTTTTTTTTTTAATCAAGCAGGTTTTAAAAAACAATGATCAGTAGTATAAGTGAAAGAAAAAAAGTCATTTCGCTAACATTTGGTAATCGGTGTTTGCAAATAAAACTGGAAAAAAAAATAAATAAATAACGATTTCGAAAACAGATGTCAGTCACTTTGTTAAAAAACTGCCAGTTCTAAACGTAGTTGATAGTCTTAAAAGTTACTTTATATTACCACTCATTTATCATCGTCCCATTTCACTACTATTGTAATAGCGTTAGCACTTGTTGTTACTTGTTATAATATTGTTACGTTACTGTACATTCATCAGCTATATAACTTGGTAATTATTACCATTGCAATAAATATAAAATCTTTAATTTGTTTTTCGTATTGCCATGCATATAGACATATTTCGGACTGTTATTGTTTGGTGATTCTTCTTCTTTTGATGTGAGGACCGGATACTCTATTACTGTTGCTATTTGGAAAAACGCAAGTTCTTTCAATTGTAAAAGATTTAATCAACATTAAATTTCTTAATGAACAGCCCATTTTAGAAGCTTTTCTTATTTATTTAGGATTGTAATTTACCTTTTTTATTTATGCGTTGATTGATATACAATTGAAGTATATTAAATTTAGACCATATTCAATTGATAATATTTATGAATATTTGCAGCGCTATTCTAATTAATAAAGAAGTTTCTGATGCCATACTATAAAATGAATATATACACTGGTGAAGAATCGTTTGTTTTTATACTTTGTAATGTATTTATTTCATATATTTTGCAATGTATCTAATTGATAATTTTTATAAAGCCTTTTACTATGAGTTCGAGAAGTTTCTAATGCCATGTGATATGTATTCCGTTGCAAAATAATAATTTTATGCCCTTTTACTGCATAATATTTCATCAATCACTTATTTTTAAATTTTAGAATAAAACCATGTAAACGAAAGCTTGAGATCAGGCGATATAGTGGGCGGTGTCTAAGATGACGTCATGTAGCATTTGACCCATCAATCATAGCAAAATTAATGCAGATTTAGATTAGAAAAGATAATCTAGATTAATAGCAACAGACAGTTCTATGTATTAAAAGTGGTGCAGGAAAGAAGAAGATACTGTTAAAATAGAGTTTATATATCAGTCACCTGGCAGTTTTCATTATGTAAATGGAAAACAAAGGGTAAAATACGAAAGTGCTGCTAATAAGCGCGTTGTGAAGGTGAAAGTTAAATTATTTACTGTTGACAGACAGAAATGATTGATCATTTTCAGCTGTAACAATGTTATGGATCGATTGAGTAATGTGTAGGTTAGCCATAGTTTTTATTATTAAATTGATGCCTGACTGACAACCTTGAAGTGCATCACATTTTCTAAAATTATTAGAGATTTTTATGTATGTTATTCAAAACTGGCGGAAGTACACGATGGCAGTTAAGTTAGATTGAGAATAATGAGCCTCTAACAGCATAGAGAATGATACAGCTGTAATCCTTCTCTATAATATCTCTTTCTCTGCAAAAAATACGATTCATAGTCATACATTTTTCAGTGTGATGCGATATGGAACCCATATAAAACATTTCGATAGGAAAATAAACTAATTCTCTCTCGTTATATCAGCAATAATGGCACGCAGTTTTCAATGATCTTCGTCGTTCTAATGAAATGGTCGTAAAAGCTCAAGTTCCATCCAATATTTCACTTACATTCAATTTTAGTCGATTAAAGGTGACAAAAAAAATTTATCATAATTAATTAGTAATCAACAAACAAACAGACATTCTTCCTTATATGTATAGATTTTGTAAAACGTATAAATTTTTGATTAACAAACTCTATGATTTGAAAGCGAGCAGTAGCAACAGTTTTAGAAATAAAGCATCTTTATCTCCAACGCGACTGTTGCCACTCGGAAAAATGAGTGCGAAAATTAGCGCTCATTTTTCCGAGTGGATTTTCAATTTTCAGAGTTTTTAATTAATATTTCGGCTGATTAAAGTTGTACGAAGATGTGAATAGTCGATATGGCTTTCCACGAATTTTTGGAATCGGGAATAATGTGTTGAATGATTGGCAATGCTATTTTTATTTCATCATAGAACTTAGAAATTTTGTATTAATAAACTGTAGGACTTGAAAGCAAGCAGTGGCAACAACTTTCGAAATAAAGCAGATTTTCATCTCCAGCTTTCGAAACTGTTGCCACTCCGAAATATGAGGGCGAAAATTATCGTTTTTCAGAGATTTTAGTTAAAAGCTCTTTTTTTTTTCTTTACGTTAGCTATAGTAGTGACTGAGGTACTACAGGACAAACACACAGACTTTCTTCTTTATATATATAAATTATTAAGCTTTTTATAACAAAGGAAATGTTTACAACTTAAAAATTCCCCCCTCCCCTTGCTAACCTTGAACTGAAAATACGCGAGACAAAAACTTCCATATGATTTAAATATACCATAAAATTACATAATATAGTTGAAATTTTAAGTTGTACGCAAATGCACTTAGTTGAAAAGAACAAATTCCCCATTTCTCAACTTTGCAGATTAGATTACAACAGAAAACAAATGAGAAGTCGATTTTGCAACTCTTTTCCTTTCCGGCGAATGGCAACGACGGATAAAAGGGAAAACAAACAAGAATAATTCCCTTTCACGGGCTGACTCAGTCAATAAGCCTGAGAAATACGATTATCTTGTCAAGAACTATATTCTTCCGCACAGTACAACAAATAAATAAAGCGCAGATCAGTTTAATTGCGAGCAGACATGAGTGCTCCGGCATTGTTGCCTAACGTAATTTGTCGCCTTCATCTAAACGTTTTGCCGACGGCCCTTAGTGAAGTTTTAATTACCTTGCAGCTTCTAAGCTTTCCATATTGACTCTGCTCTTAAAGGTAAACAGCCTCTGTCTAACCGATTCTTGAGTCGGCTGTGGGAGGAAAGAAACTCTCTGACTGCTGTATTTAGGAATTCCTAGCTTTGGATCGAAAAACAAATTCTACAGCAGCAAGCACTCAGTTTTCTTTGGTAAAGAACTCTACAATATGTTTTGGGAATTCTTGAAGCAAAATAACTGAGAAAGGAAGTTGTTAATTAGTTACAAGTTTTTTTATTTCTGCAAATGTTAGTTTTTCGCTGCAATGCAAAATGAAACAGATATTCTATCCATTTGGCTCATTGTTTTGCAGCTGAAGAATCTGCGAAGTTTACTGAATAGTAAGTGGTGAAAATAAAACAAAATTTAGTTACCACTCATTAGAACCCAAGAAACCAGTGAAATTCTTTTGCTTTAAATAAAACATTGTTTTTGTTGGATATTTCTAATTTTATTTGACGTGTTATACTTTACCATGAATTATATATATTTGTGAATGAGTATTTCATAACCGAGTTATATAGTGCATAGATAATTTTACTGTAATTAACGAAAAATGTTTTTAAAATATATTTTCTCCTTATTTTAATTAACGAAATTTATTTCATTAATTATAATTGTATAATATCAGCGTATTTATCACCAATTCTATAATAAATAAGTCTAATGAGATTGACTGCATCTAATTCTACATTTAATGACTCAGTGGTAAATCTGTCTAAATCAATACTCGGTCTAGTTTTAAAACGAATTTATTAGAAATATCACAAAGAAATACGCTAAAGAAAAATCGAATGTCTCAAGCAAAAGAATGTTGTTTTTGTTTTACTGTCACTACTTATCGTTTATCTAAATCGAATTTGCTGTTACTATTCGTTGGGTTGCCATTGGGTGGTTGTGAAAAATATATATTCATACTGGAACGATAATAACAATGTAAATGTTTATCTAAACCTTAATCCTAACTGTATTGAATGGTACTAAAAGCAATATTTTACAAATGCTTTATTACTGGTTATAGAAGATATAAAAAGAAGTTAAAATAATAAATAATAAGAATCGTCATTTCTAAATTTGCAAGACTATAGTTTCAGATACGCTTTTATTTAATGTTCTAAATTATAGTCTTACAAATTTATGCAAATTATAACCATTTTTATTGCTGATTATTAATTTGGTAATCACCTACTATTATGGGATCTACCATGTTTAGTTATTTACTTATATTTTAGATGGCGGCACTAAAATAGGTTGTTGTTTTAATCGTTTATTTTCCCGCCGTTTTGTCACACTTTCGAATAGGGTTTTTATAAAATTTGTCATACGTTCGAATAGCGTTTATTTTTAAAAATAGCGTTTTAGTGATACCATTTAAGAAATACATAAATAGCTAGCTAAAGCGTTTTTTATATGATTATCATTAATTTTTTTTTACATTTGTTTTTTAGATGTGTTTTCATGTTACATTAAGAGGCGTATTGTTTTAAAAAACTCATTTTTCTTGCATTGATAAACAACTGAGTGTTGTAATTTAAAAGATAAAAACAAAGTAGTCTTCACTGTAAATATAGACTAAGATGTCTTAAAACAAAAGTGAATTGAATTAAACTACTATAGGGAATAAGTTCTATAGCAGAGGAGCGGATTAGGAAAAATTACTTTGTACTGGGCTCGATTCCAAGCGAACGGATTGGCCGTTTTCCTGGATTTCCCCGTGTTTATTGTGAATATTCCGCTAAGGCATTTCTCTCCTTAGGCAGATATCTCTCTCGCGTGCATTGCCATAATTAAATAAACAAAATCAAATGATTGTGCAATTTAAAATAAACGAAACGTAATTTTACTTAAAATTTATTGAAGAACCCAACATCGATGGAATCCAACATTGTCAAAGTGATTTGATTACGATAAATATAGCGGAAGCTGTAGTGCTTCATTTGCGACTGAAATACGAGATAGAATAAAAAACGGTTGGTCTCGGAACAGATTTTTACACGCTTCTGCTGTGGAAACACTGTCCTTAACCAAATTATTGTGTAAAAGGTTTTCTGAGGCTTCTAGAAAATCCATTAATTAGGATTTTACTTTGGATTTCCTAAAAATTTCGAAAATTTTTTCTTCCTTCCACGAAATAAAAGAAGTATTGTAATCGCAAAAAATTTCGGGTATCATACTTCAATGAAAATGCCGCTCTCGAACCCATTTGAATGATTTTTTGTGTGACAAAAAACGGATAGAATAAAGGACTCTTTTTTTCCAAAACGGAAGATAAGAATGGATTTAAAATGGATTTAGAAGAGATTGTTTTCGCCCCGTCTGTACGAACGTGCATGCGTACATATGTATGTATCTAGCATAACTCAAAAAACGAATAGCCATAGAACGTTGAAATTTTGCACATGGGATTGCTATAACACCTAATTCTGAACCTCCGTTTTTTTTTTTTTTCACTAAGCCTTACCAGACGTACATATATACATTTATTCTTTCTTACCCAGCTCTGTGAGCTATTTTATTTATTCTTATATATTGGTAAATTGTGCATTTTTTGTTTTAAAAGTTTTTGAATTATGTTGTTCTTATGTTCTGGTAAGGTTTTTATACTTTTAGTTAATCCGCAATAGTTGTAGAATTATCAACAGTTTCGAAGATTAAGTGGCGCTAGGCCTAATGAGTTTTCTTTACATTTCAAACTCTTAGTAGAATAGTAAATTCAATCAGTTGGTGCGTTCGATTTTGTGCATCGAAAATTTTATCTTCCAGCCCGTTGGCCGAATTGCTTGCTTTTGGTTACAAATTCTAATTTTATTTGTAAAATTTTTTTTAAATGCTTTTAACTGTATTTGGTGTTTCGTTTTTTTTCTGTATTTTACAGTTTTTTAACGAAGTTGTTTTGAATTTTTATGTATTTTTGCTTTGTCGCGAAGTGAGAACTGAATTGACTGAATGAGAAATACATCTCTAATAAAATACGAGGAAGTCAGTTTAAATGAAGTGCAGCAAAAATATATATAATTTAATAACCATACAAGAAAGTCATATGGTGCCCACATTAGATATTTTATTATTGGATAAGCTCGTTTGATATACGTCGAATCTGGTATAAGGATCTGGAACGGAAAATGACATTTGTTTTTAACTCACTCAGTGTTGCATAAACAAACAGCACAGTGCTATAATTAAAAGAACATATATGTAATAAATGGCAGCAACGCTCAGAGATGGCAGTTTACGAAACCACATGAATCATAAATGCTTCAGAAATTAACGTAAGAAGACGCAAAAAATTATTAGATTATGCCAACATTTCATTTTAGTGTTATGCTTAGGAAACATTTAAATATCATTTATGACTGATTGAACGTTTGTGTAAAATTTTACTTATTCAACGCTGTTTTTGACGGATCTGCTAACCGTTTTTCGCAGAATGCTGGTGTTCTTATGAACCATCTAAGAGAAAAGTTACACTAGACGTCTAACGTCAATATAAGAATGATTTTGTAAGTGTCGTACAAATTACTGATAATTAGAAATCCTTTTGAAAATGTTAACTTTATATTTAAAGACTCTTTTAAGTACAAAAATAAATAAATAAAAATCCGAAAGCTTTCAGATTTTACATTACGCCCAAAGGGGCGTTTTATAACGTTTTCTGTGTTATTTTTATTTATAAAATATGTTCTTCGAAGCTAAACACTAAAATTCCGTTCAACAGCAATATTGCAAAATAATTTTAAAATGAACATATCTTTAGAATTTCCGACATAGAGTCGTGCGCGCCGGAGATAAAAATGTTTTTTCTGTACAACGTTGCCATTGCTCGCTTTGAAATCCTTGAGTTTGTTAATCAAAAATTCATAAATGCTTTACAAAGTATGAAATAGATAATAAAATGAATTCGAAATTCGAATTTGGGGCTTCCAGGTGTCCATATTCGTGTGGAGAACTACGGTATTCAAAATTTGATGGCTCTAGGCTATAAGCTATTTCTACCGCCTTCTTGGCGTGCTTTCCTGGTGTAGCGGTCAGCACACTCGGTGCCCGTAGTTCGAATCCCGGCGAGGATATTGCTCATTTTTCGTCTTTCCTGCTTTCAAAAAATGCTGAATTACTCTACAGTGGCGCCCGAAGTAAAAAAAAGTGATGGATGATGATTTTCCACCACCAGAATTTGGCGATTGGGTCCCCTAATCCCCAATCGCCCTTTAAAAGTGGATGTATATAAGGTATTTCTTCCGCCTTCTTAGCATGCCTTCGTGGTGTAGTGGTCAACACACTCGACGCGTATTCGAGAGGTCCGTGATTCGAGTCCCGTCCAGGGTATTGCTCATTTTTTATGTCTCCGGCTTCAAAAAAATCGTAATGACTCTCTACAAGGTACCGGTATTTATCACAGTGCGAGAAGCATACATACATTTATGCAGATTCTTCATTATTTGATTTCTTTAAATATAAGGGGCTGTAATATTTTGTGGCAACAATTTGAAAAGGTGAACCAGCGCAAAATGCCAAAACGAAATTAATAGCCCTTTGGGCTAAAAAAGACTTTTTAAGGTAAACGAAATATTTGAAGACTAATTTTACTACTTTAACATGAGGATTTCAACTACTTTAGCATGTTGAAATCTAGCGGTGTTAAGAAATGCTTACATAGTGTTATATATTTAATCTGTTGATATATATTTAATCCTTCTGAACTGTTGACCGTGTTGCATTTATACAAAACATGATGTATGAAAACTGTTAATGAACAATACACAGATACTTGCAAAGGGAATAAGTAGAATATACCATGCAAATATTCCTTTTAAATATTTAGCTATTGTAAATACTGGACAGTCATTTGATAAGGAAGGTTAAATATTTATAATTACTTATAAACAAATATTTAATTGGGGATTTAAATAGCAAATACAAGCGGTAACATATGAGTCTTAAAAGCTATTCGAGTCCGAATGCGAATGCTGTACGTTTTCATTCAAAGCCATGATATCGATAATGACAATATTTGTAACAGAACGAAATAACTTCGTACTACTGCTTAATTGACTGTACAAATCTGTGTTCGGCTTGTAATTATAACGTAAAGTATTTTTGAATTAAAAGATTTAGTAAATGAAAGCAATGTGGGACCGAGAATTTTCTGTTGATAATATAAAAAATTTAGTATGCATTGATCGCGAGCATCATTCTTAGTTTTAAAACGAATATTTATTACATTAAAAGGTCAGGTCATTAACAGGTATTTTGTAGACGGCAATTAATTGCACTATATTCATGTCACTGTATGCAGGTCGCGTCACTCGAATCTTTTGTTTTAATTAAAAATTACCTGAAGCTAATTAAATGTTCCGAACTGATTATACGACCAGAGAATTTGCCTTTAGGAACAAAGTGCTGATTGGTAATCAACCTTGAAACTAAATCGTTATTTTACATAAATAATTACGTTGATTTTAAATCGTTAATCAACTTCTAGTTTATCATTTTATAAGAACCTCTATCTCCGAGAAAAGCATTCTAGGTCGAACTGCATGCCGAAACCCAAACGATCGATTGATCGATGTTTTTGCTTGAAATATGGAGACATACATTCATGCAGATTCTTCATTATTTAATTTCTTGAAATATAATGCATGTCTCTATTATTTGGTGATAACAATTTGAAAAGTGAAACGCCGTTTATAGTGAACCAACGCAAAATGCCAAAACGAAATTAATAGCCCTTCGGGGCAAATTGTTCCTTTAGGGTAACAAATAAAAAATCTTGACTTCAATTTTTACCGTATCTGTATAAAGGAAATTTGACGACGTAGGTGGAAAACGGATAGGAAGCGTAAGGGGAAGAATGCTGTTGTTTGAAAGGACAGTCATATTCTGAAAAATATCAATTATCTGCTGTCTTCTGGACTTTATAATTACTGTATTTTTCATTTCGATAGCAGGGCAAAAATAATAACCTAAGCAACTAAGTTTATGTATACACGAAATTGTGTCGCGTTTGTAAGGCCGAACTAGTAACGTATTACCTTCATCTATTGCTCTAGGTGAGCGACCCTATCTGCCTTAAATATGAAATAAACCACTTCATTCGCGCGTTCTCAAACTGATATCTCTGGCCAAATTATCCATGCCACGCTAATAAGACCTGTAATTACCGCCGAAATGCTTTCTGTGTAACGAACACGTCACAAGAGCTGTCCTGTTTGCTGCCAAATTGATTTCCTTGAGGCTTCAAAATGGCCGAAACGGAACTATGACAGCGCCCTCACTCTTTCAATGCATATTAGTATTAAATTATTCTAAGCTCTCTTTTGGTAAATTGCAGAAGATGCGGAGTTGAGGTGTATTACTTCTACTTAAGGGCTACTAAGAGGCCATGACCATTCACGATGTACTATGCGTAATTTGCGCTTGTGATTAAATCCGGGTTTCGAAATTTGGGTGCTCTATTGGAAGTTTTCCAGAGCATGCTCGAGAAGAGCCGTGGCAAGACTCAGTGCTCAAATTGGTTGCTCCGACTCAAACGAATAGATTGCGTCTTGTGCTAATTCAGAGATATTTCGCAGGAGGTAATGAGTTATTTTTCATTGATGAAAGAACAGTTTTCGTAACGCTACAACCAAGAACTTCTTTTTCGAACTCTTTTGAGTCTAAGGATTCGAAATTTTACATCAAAGTAATTTTGTGCCTGAGGTATTAGTCTTGGAAATTTTAGTTTAGGAAATTTTAGTTTATAATTCTGATGGCATCAAAGCTTCAGAAATAAAAAGCGTATTTACGTACGTATTTTCTGTTTTGGAAGAAACAAAGGAAGCTTAATTACGTAAATTTTCTACATGTTCGTTTTCGAAAATGCACATTTTAATCATTCTTGAATCATTCCCATTAATTTCTGAGTAATGTTTATACAAATAATCTAACATAGATAGCTCAAATAAACAAAAGAACTGTATGAAAAGAGTGCTATCATACATCCTGTAAACAATTTAAGTTAATATTTAAGTTAATCCTGAATAAAATAAACATGGATAACACTTTATTGTATGGTATGGTATATTTAATTATGGCAAAGCACTCGAGGGCTATCTGCCTAAGAGAAAGTATACTTTCGTGGAGGACTTTCTAAGGGAAAATGGCTCGTATACACGTTACACATGAGAAAAACCTTGAAAACGTCCATGCAGCCAGCCCGTTCGCCGGGATTTGAGCCCCAGACCAAAGTACCAGTGTTCGGCTACTTTAACGTTCCAAAATCATAATACGCCCTGAATTCGATTCTTAGTAGCGGATTTGTCCACCTATATGGATGCTTCCGTGATTTATCTTATTTAGAACTTAAACATAAACACTTTTACACAATTTTACACGGGACTTCACTTTACCACATGAGGAAAACCACGAAACCCCCATTCGCTGGGATTCGAACTACCAGTATTCAGCGATTTTACCGTTCCGCCGCTGGTCGGTCCTAACACACTAAGTCCCAACAAGTTAAATATTAAAAAAAACTGAAAAAAATCAGATTTAAAGTCTGATGGTGGGGTTTGAAACCCAACACGGTTTTCAAATTCACTTGAAATAAATTCGTTAAGAACAAATACATAAGAAGGGACTTACACATATTATCTGCCATCTAGGATACTGCTTACTGTTCTGACAGAGTACGTTCTTGTGCAGAAAAGTAATTGTAACTAAATAATTGTAACTAAATAATACTAAATGTTACAAAAGATCCACTTCACAGAGAACTAATCCTTCCTTCCTTACAAGTGAGTAGACGAGTGATAGAGGAATAAGACGTAAATATGAAAAGTGCATTTTGGTAATATTATAAAGTATTTCTCCCGCCTTCTTAGCATGCCTTTGTCGTGTAGTGGTCAGCATGCTCGGAGCGTATTCGAAAGGTGCGTGGTTCGAGTCCTGGCGAGGGCATTGCTCATTACTTCAGCTTCCCGACATCGAAAATAACCTAATAACTCAGTGGCGCTCGAACTAAAACAGGTGGTGGATGATGATTCTCCACCTCCAGGATTTGGCGATTGGGTCCCCTAATCCCCAGTCGCCCTTTAAAAGGGGAGTATATAAGGTATTTTTCGCGCTTTCTTAGCATGCCTTCGTGGTGTAGTGGTCAGCATGCTCGGCGCGTATTCGAAAGGTCCGTGTTCGAGTCCCAGCGAGCGCATTGCTCATTTTTCACATCTCCTGCTTCAAAATAACGTAATGTCTCTAGAATATTTACTAATATTTTAAAGCTTATTTTAAAATTTTAAATTGCAATTAGAACAAAGGGAATAAGGTGCACGTGACATATAACAATAAAAATATACAAAATATTACAGGAATATGCATAAAAAGCTATTACATTGAGAGCTGCAGTAATGTACGCATCTATATGAAACCAATGCAGTTATATGCGTATGAAACCAATTTATTAAGCAGTACAAGGGTTGACATTTATGTTTTGACATAAGTTGCTGACCGAGTTATAAACATACCATGTAATTACATTAAAGTATATTATATTATTATGCGTTTATAATTACATCCTATGCGTATTTTTGCTTAATGCTGAATTGCCTAAGTAACAATATTGGATACCAATTTCTAAGTTTTAGAAGTCCAAATTTTGCTCATATTACTACAATCATCTCGTCTGCCTTGTGTACGTGGAATATTCGCCATTTGCAATGATTTTGGACAATGAGGAAATAAATTCTTTTGCTTCATATATTTACCCATATCAGCCTAATGTCTAGTGAATTCAATGCTATATAAAGTATATCTCATTTTCAGTTGCCAACCAGCCGTTACTTGCTTAAATTATCGTGTTAGAATCTCCTTTTAATAAGCTGATGTGTACCTCCCATGACTTCCTTGTACAGAATATTAAATTATACGCATTTTTTCTTGCATTTCATTTTAACTTATTAGATTGAACTAAATCTACTTCGTCGATGGCGTATAAACAACAATAAAATAAATACTCTCTTTAAATTTCACTATATTTGTTTACCATAGCGACACTCTGGCGCTACGTTCACTTAACAGCGTTATATCTCATTGATTTTATAACTCCGAATGCACAAATATTAAGTCAACTGAAGAATTATCTAATCGTTGCAACATGTTCTATTCAAATACTATTATAAATCTAAAATGATACATAAAAGAAATTAAACAAGCAAAAAAGAAACAGTTTTTCACAGACGATTCAGTATTTCTCATTCAATTAGTTCAGTTCTCCCTTAGCGACAAGGGAAAAATACATAAAAACTCAAAATATGTATATTAAAAATTACGAATCTTAAACACTTATTTCCTCGAATAAATTCCAGAATGGATTAAGCATGATTTAATTGGCAATATTAAAAGAAGGCGTAATCTTTGTTGTTGCGAAGTTGAGTTTTGCAACAAATCCAATATTCTACTAAGTTTCAAATGTAAATAAATATGTCTGCTATAGTACTAATAATTAGGCTTAGCCACACTTAAATAACTTTTAAATTGTTGATAAATCTACAAATATTGCATGCAGATTTACTAAAGACATAAATAAAATCTTAACTGGAAGATAATAACAACATAATCATTTTTAAAGCAAAAAAAGTACAATTTATAAACACAGAAGAATGAAGAAACTCAATTCACTGAGCCGAGTAACAGAGTGGATATATATATATACATAGTATATGTATATACTTTTGGTGCCGCCGATCTCAAACAAAGTAGGAGGTGCACATCTACATGTTATAGCAGTCCTATATACAAAATGTCAACGTTCTGAATCTACTCGTTTTTGAGTTATGCGAGATACATACGTAAGTACTTACGGACAGACACCACAAAATATTCTCTTCGGAATCCATTTTAAATCAATTTTATAATTTTTTGGGGGGAAAAGAGTCTTTTATTCTGTCCTTACACACAGATGTCAGGCAAAAACATTGTTAATTGCTTTCGATTTCGATAAAATGGATATTTTCGTTGAAATATGATACCCGAAATTACAGTATTTCCTTTTTACTTCGTACGAGGAAGTAAAAATGGGACATTATTTTGATACTGGTCATCTGTTCATGATGCCGAAGAGCTTTCCATTTCACCCATCACTACGGCCTCACTTTTGGAAAACATCTTTGCAGATATATTTGTATAATTTTAAACGTATTCCTTAATTTTATTATTGTTTTTCTTCCAAACTGAACATATCGTAGACCTTTTTATGTCGTATGAACAGCCGATTGAGGCAAAACATTTATTTTTATGTTTGACAAGACAAGACGGAAATAATTATCATAATTTTTATGAACAAGACGGAAATAATTATCAGACCTTCTAATTATTTCCGTCTTGTCTCAATCGTACGAAGTTTATGATTGATTTCTTTTTGTTCGTATTGTTACGAATTCTGTGTACAGATAGATGATATTAGTGCGATTATATGTGAAACTGTTGTATTTTTCTGTGTAATGTAATAACATGAAAAGCCTAAAGAGACAAGCTGTGCCAGGGGCAAGGACTAACATTGAGTAATTAGGTATCTTGGTAATTTGGCGAGATATCGCCAAGCTGGTAACGGTTTTGGAGACTAATTTTTGTGCCAGATATGGCGAGAAATCGCTAAAAGTCGCAGAACTTGACGATCACTTGGCGACATTTTGGTCCAGTCCCTGTATCACAGTAATAGGTATTGTAATTGATCGCTTTTAACTGTAACCGTAATTCGGCCCTCTATTACCTTCCCGTAATTTCAAGAAGCAGAAAGTACTAGAAATATCTCGACAGCCGGGTGAAAACTATATAAGGTGAGAGAGAGTATCTGCTGTGAGTTGTTGTTGTAAGCTGTTAGCTTAGCGTGAGTTTCGAGTACTATCTCCAGTTAGGCTTCGCTCTTTAGCTGCGCTTTGCATTGCGTTGTGTTTAACGCTCTTAGTTGTTTGAAGTGTCACTACTGATTATACTCTGCGTTATTGTGAACACCTATACGAGTATTTCTGTGGAAAGCTCCTGGGCTCCGAAATATCTCTTTTGATAATAAGTTTTATCAACCTATTATCGGACGTGTGTGCATTCAACCTATTACAAAAGTGTATGCACGCAACAGTACCAACACTGTTGTTTCTCCATTTCTCACGTTTATAAAGTTCCGAGGACAAAATATATAAACATTAGGAAATGAATTGTTAAACACACGAGGCATTGACAAATGCTCTAACGCAAGACTAAACCTGTTTAATACATTATAATATACATTCGGTGACCGCCACCCGACTCGGAATCCAAGAATTCCCAGTAGACCTTAGAATCCCTACCGAATTCCGAGAAGTCCGTTACTGTTTTAGGAGGATCGTATGAATGAGAGCGAATTACGGCGCGACTATGTAGACGATAACAATTTTTGCCCTATCGTCAAAAATCTTTGAAAAACTGAATTTTTAAAAATCTGCAAAAGTAAAATGTGCGAAAATCGTGACCCGCCTTTACTTTCTTATGCAATCTTGTCAATGGCATTCATTGAGTAAAACTTCATGTTTTTCCTTAAAGAAACCCATGTTTTTCTTCCTCTTCAGTTACCAGTATGAAAATATTTTGCGACAGCAATGCAGAAATAATCTTCGAAGCCTATAATTCGACGAACTTCGAAAATATAAGTAGTTCAATATGTTTCTAAATTTGGCACTTTGCGCCTGTGACCATTTGATGCCACAAAATAATTTAAAATACCCATTTTATTATTAACTTTTGTTAATTATTAACTTTCGACTGTGATATTGAACTGACTCCAGAAATCTTAACGAAATTCGTGAACTAAAGTTAATGGGTCTCTTGCGCATTATTTAACATAAGGAATTTTCTCTTATAAAAGCTGAAAAATATCCCCTTATTTAATAGCCCAAAAGCGCTATTAGTTTCGAAACGCGATTTTATTTCGTCCCCTGCCTTGTTTCACTTTTCTTTCGAGTTTGTTGACAATTTGGTAAAATATAAGATAGTTATTTTTCACATTTAATTTGTCTATTATCGATTAACAAATTGAGCTGTTTAAAAGCAATAAATTTAGTTCTTTTAAGGATATAATTTTTTACATTTCAATTTAATTTGTTTGAAAAAATTAATTAATAAAAATTCCGAATACTTTCAGATTTTATATTACATCCAAAAGAGCAGTTTTTAATGCTTCGTGTGTTACCTTTATTTATAAAATATTATGGTCTTCTCACTTAAAAGCATAAAATTCAATGCAACAGCAATATCTCAAAACATTTAAAAGAGCATATCTTAAGATCTTTACACAGTCTCGCGCGCTGGAGATTTTTTTTTCGTACAGTGTTGCCATTTCTCTCTTTGAAATCGTTGAGTTTCTTAAAACTCATAAATGCTTTACAAAATATGAAATAGATAGTAAAACAAATTCCAAATTTGGGCTTTCAGATGCCCATATTCGGGTGGAGATATAGTACGTTATTCAAAATTTGATGGCTTTGGGTACCTTTGTTTTATCACAATGCGAGAAACATGCATATATTTATGCAGATGCTTCATTATTTAATTTCTTTAAATATAATACAGGGCGGTAATATTCGGTGGCAACAATTTCAAAAGTGATTCGTAGTTTATATAGAATCGACGCAAAATGCCAAAACGAAATTAATGAACCTTTGGGCTAATAAAAATGTCTTTTATTCATATTATATCTTATTGAAACATTTAATATTTTTGTGGAATTACATTATATATTTTTTAGATTTTCAAATATGCAGGAGAACTATAATGCTCCTATATTAGTCTAAATATATATTCATCTAGAATCCCATAAAATGTTTCCCTTTTCTGCGTATGTCATCTCTATTTATAATCCGTGTACTGATAGACCATGTTAAACTTTAAAAGAGCCCTTCTGGAAGACCGTTAAAATCTTAACCCTTTCAGTATTTCTTTAGAATTTATCTTCATTCTTTGTTTACTTTATATGGAAACTGTAAAAATAAAATATCGAGTAAAACAATTTATCAGGATTACTATTTCGTAAATAGTTTTCTTTTAATTCCAAATCAATATTATTGTCAAAAGAAATTTAAATTAATTTCGTGACCACGGCGATTATTGGATTCTTGCTCTTAAATATGCAAGAATATTCATAATCGTTTGTTTATTTCAAGTTTTTTTCATGTCTTACGGATATTTTTAATTTATTTTTGATAACTAAGCGTTCTTTTTAAATGGCAGTTTAGAAAATGAAACTTCGAAAACTAATTACGTTAGTGCCTTTGCCTTCCCAGTTAAAATTTCTACTTGTCTTAAAAGTTTTAACATTCAGAAATCAATTTTGGCAAGAGTAAAAATGTAATTTGCTTTTATTTCCAGTGTTAATTCATGCTGAACAAAACTTCCTTCGTGTTCAAGAATTAATTGCGATGAAATATATGTGAGAATATATTAAAACATTTAAGTAATCGTCTGCCAGTAAACGGCAATAGTGTTTATGTTTTAAAGGATGTCTTTTTTAAAATGGCAACGAAGAGAATTAGAATGGAGACAGCAACCGTTAGTTATGTTTGCATAGTTATGTTTGCATCGTGCAAAATAAAGTATTTATATTAATTTATGTGTTTTTATTGCATGAGAATGTTTATTCATCGTATTAATCAAAGTATACTTCGAATCAAAATATGTAACAATAAAAGACAAAGCCTGTGAGCATTGTTTTGTTGAATTTTGTTTTAATTTTAATTCCATAAAACAATTTATTGAATTTAAAAAGCGAATTAGGATCTGTACAAATAATCATGTAGTAATCTCATGAAAAGAAGTATAAAAGCGAAAGTCTTGTACATGCGTAGCATAAAGTAATTGCTTTTTTTCCAAGGAGGTTTTACAAGTATTGTTGAATATATTGTACTAGATTAATCTTCATTTCATAAAATGCAAAGTGATTCAAGAAAGCATCTTTATATTTAAATGTGCATACATCAAAAAGCTATGTTACTTAAAACTTCGTCTGACTAATTTTTCAAAAAGCAAAGGCGGTTTTTGCCGGTTATCGTCTGCATTCAGTTGTACCCCACAGCTCAGTTATCTTCCAAAAAGCTTTTAATCTTTTAGAAGCTTTTTATTTAAGGCTTTCCAAGAAAGAAAACACGCCTAAATCTTGACTTGGAAAGCTCACATTAAGAGAAAAGAAGTATGCATCGAAGAAATAGAATATACTATGGAAAGCTCGGATTATTTTGAGTTCTTAATGAAATTTTTGAGTGAGAATTATTTAAAATATTTTCAATATTCTAAAAAGAAAATTCTAAACATATGGTGCATTTTAAAATTAATTCCTTATGCATTTTGTGCATGTGGTAAAATTTATGAATATATAATTAGATAATAATTTTGAAAAGCTAGAGGTAATTGTAGGGGTAAGTACTTTTTTAAGGGCATTTAGAGAAACCGTACAGTTCCATGGCGATATTTGTGTAGCTGAAAAGAAAGGGGCAAGTGTTATTCGTAAATTAAAATTTTATTAATATTTTTATTTGCTTGTACGAAGTAAAAAGGAAATAATAATCGCGAAAAATTCCGGGCATCGTATTTCAACGAAAATATGCATTTTGATCTCTATCGAATGCAATTTAAAAATGTTTTTGCGTTACATCTGTACGTAACGACAGAATAAAGGATACTTTTCCCCCAAACGAATTATACAACTGATTTAAAAGGAATTCTGAAAAGAATTTTTCATGGCGTCTGTGCGTAATTACATATGTACGTATGTATGTAGGTATCTCGCGTAACGTAAAAATGAGTAGCCTCAGAACATTGAAATTTTGTATATGCATATTTTATTTGTATATGCATTTTTGTATACATATGTATTTTGTATATTTGCTACATGTGCACCTCCTATTTTGGTTGCAATCGGCCGCACCCAAAGTATGTAAATATATGTATATATAAACCAATAATTCACAATAAATTATAATAAGAACACTTTCCATATACCATCTCCAAGGAACAGAAATTCAATTTAAAATAATCATTGAAAAGGTATTTGTCGTAATTTTAAAAACAGTCAAGGAAAAACTTATAAGGTATTTCTCCCGCATTCTTCGCATGCCTTCGTGGTGTAGTGGTCAGCACGCTCGACGCGTAACCTAGAGGTCTGTGGTTCGATTCCCGGCAAAGGCGTTGCTCATTTCTCATCACTCCTGCTCCGAAATAACCTAATGTTTTTACACTGGCGCCCGAACTAAAAAGGCGGTGGATGATGATTCTCCACCACTGGGATTTGGCGACTGCGCCCCAAAACCCCAGTCGCCCTTTAAAAAGGGGAGCGTATAAGGTATTTCTCCCGCCTTCTTCGCATGCCATCGGGGTGTAGTGGTCAGCACGCTCGACGTGTAACCGAGAGGTCCGTTGTTCGATTCCCGGCGAAGGCGTTGCTCATTTTTCATCACTCCTGCTCCGAAATAAACTAATGTCTCTGCAAATGTAAATTGCAAAAGTGCCAAAATCAAAAGTAAAACTTATTTAAGTATTGAAAAACCAGTTACTGTTATTGATAGCAGATTAATCTATCAAGGGAATAAACCAATCTACCGTCAATTAACAACAACTAAAATAAGAGAGAATGTTTCATCTTATTTCCAAGTAAGCGTTAAATTATTTGGAATCATAATTCACAATTGATACTCAATCAAAATAAAGATATCACTCCAACCAAAAGAATCCTGTTAAAAAGCAAATAATCTTTAAGCCATATTTGTTTACATTTGAATGTTAGCAGAGTAGTGGACTTTTTGCTAATCTAGAGGAACTAAGCTTCGCAAAGACAAAGATAGCACCTTCTTTTATTACTGCGAATTAAATCATGCTTAATCCATTCTGGAATTTATTCGAGGAAATAAGTTAATTTAATTTAAGATTTGCTTCGTAATTTTTATTATAGATATTTTGAGTTTTTGTGTATTTTTACCTTTCCGCGAAGTGAGAACTGAATTAATTGAACGAGAAATACTGAATCGTCTGTGAAAAACTGTTTTTTTAATACATCTTTTAGATTTATTATAGTACTTGAATAGAACATGTGGCAACGATTAGATAATTCTTCAGATGATAAAAGGTCTGTGCATTCTGAGTTATAAAATGAATGAGATGTAATGCCGTTAAGTTAACTTAGCCTCAGTGTCGCTATGGTAAATAAATATAGTGAAATTTAAAGAGTGCATTTATACTACTGTGGTTTATGCGCTATCGACGAAATAGATTTAATTCAATCCAATAAGTTTAAATGAAATGCAAGAAACAACGCCTATAATTTAATATTCCGTACAAGGAAGTCATGTGATGTATACATCAGATTTTTTATATTTAAGTATTATCAAATGAAGCGTGAAATCTAGCTACCATTAAACCACGAAATTTGGCGGAGATCCCGTCGACCGGCTTCCTTTTTTCTGCTAAAAAAAGTTTTCATCGTTTTTTCTATTTTGTTAGTTCTTCTTACTGTACCGGAAGCTTTGTTTACAAAGCTATGAACGCAAACATGTCTCAGACAATTGTTCCAGTCTATTACTATTTTGTCCATAGGCAGCTGATCTTTCCTCCGCTCAGCAGATATTAACTATGTCGCCCACCTGTTAATGAACCGTAGTGCGATCACAAATGTGATACTTCAGCCCTCGAAATGTTTTTCCCCCAAAATGCAAGAGAAAAGGTATAGCATTCGCAGTTAATTTATATCTTTGTCGATAAAATCAAAGCTTATCAAAATTCATTCGAGGTTACATCAAACAAAAGAGCAAATGTTATGAGTATGTTGTGATGTCAGGCTTATCCATAACACATAAATTGCTCTACTTGGGGATACTTTCACAGTCGACGGAATAATGCATAAGTACCATAACTTTTGTGTTAGACTTTTACTTTACTTCTACGCTATGGAAGAAATATTTAAAGTTTGTTTACAGTTTACAGTCGTCATGGGTACTTACCTGTTGTCCCGTCCACCGGCCAAGTAGCGCGATTTAGTTCCAGTTATGGATGACCATATAATCCGCTTCGTGTATAATTTATAAAATTTAATCGATTTGTAGCTGTTTACAATTTTAAATGCATTTATTTTATCTACAGTTTGTACAAATAAGAATTTTGATACACATTCGCAACATTATTAGAAAAGGAATCAAAGGCGCTTCTAACATCGTATAACATACACGGTACAGAATCGTTTGGTTTTTTATTTTATTTGTA
The DNA here is from genome assembly GCA_000611955.2 of Stegodyphus mimosarum. Taxonomy (NCBI): domain Eukaryota; kingdom Metazoa; phylum Arthropoda; class Arachnida; order Araneae; family Eresidae; genus Stegodyphus; species Stegodyphus mimosarum. The sequence continues at coordinate 606,786 of KK119481.1, forward strand.
TATAGTGGCTCACGTTTGTTTTCAAATTTTGTTTGCAAATATTAGTGAAATGGTTTTATTTCTCTCACACGTAATATTAGTTTTCTATTCCTTAACACCTACAGGTTTTGAAAAAAGTTATTCAAAATATTTTTAGTAAAAATATAATTCATCCAAATAGTTCAGATAATGAATCACATAAATACTCGGATACTCTAAACAGTTTATATTTAATACAAATATGAAAATAATGATATATTCAATAGTTGTTGGATAGGCTTTAGCTAAAATTACACTTTTTATGGACTTTGGATTCAACTAATTTTATCATATAAGAATGTTCCAGTTGTTCCACTACTCTGTAAGCTTACTTTTAATTGAGCTTTCAAAGAAATATTATGTTTTTTATGATTTTTTTTCCAGCTCACTTCATACATTTTCGATAATCCGGAGAACATGAAGGAATTTTAATAATTTCAGGAATCTTGTATATCAAACATAAGCGAACATTTAGGGCTGTATATTTAAGATCCTTATTCTGATAGAAATTGAATGTACTTTGCATTCCAAATTTTACTGCATATATTTTCAAATTTTCACTAAGAATATTTGTATATTTATACTGATCCACATTACTTTTTATAAAAAACAAATTTCCCATTCCACAGACAGCGAAAGATTCTCAAATGATTATACCTCTTCTCCCGCACCTAACGATAAGCAATAGAGTTTTCGAATTTAAGTCTTAATTCGGCTTTCCTTACAGAACAGCTTGTTTATCGCACCCAAATATATTAAATTTTGACTTATCTGAAAATATAACATTGTGCAAAGATGATAAACCATTGCTTACCAATTTTTGCTTTGATTTTGCCAATGCTAGAGGTATTTTCTTGTTTCTTTGTTGACGAAGAGTTTTCTTCTTGCTGATAGTCCATCGCTGTGCCCAAATGGCTGCTGTTACAGTTTCAAGGATTAACTTTTATTGCTAACTGCTCTTCTTAATCAGCTCTTGTTTTATTTTCCGTAGGTCAAAGATCAGATTCCTTTCCTTGCTGTTCGCTTGAAATATAGTTCAGGCTTCACTGCATTTTCAAAAACTTCGTTCTAGTTCCAACGTTTTGTAATGTCGAAGATTGATGAACGCTTTATACCAGAATAGTTTGGATATTTTTAAAACCTTTAAAATAATGAACAACTAAATTTCTAACGGAACTTGTTATGTCTGTAGTATCTTGCAATGTTTAAATGAGGTGTGAATCTGTTAGTATATATTGCTAAACAAATCATACTTTCCAAATGTCGTGATATATTTTCATTTAAAACAAAAAACTATGTCAGGAAGCATCGTCGGCAGAAACATCTCAACAAAGCTTTTGAGTGTTATGCGAGCTACTGAGTAACACTTTTTTAATAAATTATTTTATTACAAAGAATATTTTCATATTCATCTTGCAGTAATCGAGGCTTAAAATAAGGAAAAAGATAATCTGAAAGTTTTCAAATTTTATACTACCCCCAGAAGGGCGTTTTTTTAACGTTTTGTGTGTTACCTTTATTTATTAAATAGCATGTTCTTCGCACTTAAACCACATAAAATTCAATTAAACAACAGTATCACAAAATATTTAAAAGCAGCATATCTTTAAAATTTCCAATCCACAGTCTCACTCTGGAGATAAAAATGTTTTTTTCCGTACAGGGTCGCCATTGCTCGCTTTAAAATCGTAGAGCCTGTTAATCAAAAATTCGTTAAAGTTTTACAAAATTTGAAATAGGTAATAAAACAAATTCTAAATTCATAATTCGGGCTCCCAAGTGCCCATGTTCGGTTGGAGGACTACGTTATTCAAAATTTGATGGTTCTAGGTACTTTGTTTTTTCCACAATGCGAGAAACATTCATGCATTCATGCAGGTTCTTCATTAGTTACTTTCTTAAAATATAATGCATGGCAATAATATTTGGTGGCAACAGTTTGAAAAGTGAACGAACGCAAAAAGTGAAACGACAGAAAATTCCGTTTTGAGTCTAAAAGGCCTTTGGGTCTAACGGCCCTTAGGACTAATACTATTGTTCCGTTCTTACGGGTTCGTGGATTTGCAGTGATTAACGACAACACTTGAGGAAGAATGAAAACATAATTTATTAGCCTGTATTACTCCGGATAGTTCCAAAAATACGTTTAAAGTCGTAGAAAAACTACGACAAACACACTGAAACAATCAGCAACACAGTCTTCAGTCTATCAGGATATAATGGTGAAGATAGCTTCATGGCAAAGAACTAGAATACATCTCCCGACTGGGTTCGGTCGTTCTTGGAACTCAACGTACTCTCGAGACTCTCCACGCTACAACTTACGGTGCACTCGATAGCCTCAACGATGTACCAACTTTCGATACGCTCGAAGAACAACTCGACACTAACTCGCGATACACTGACGACACACTCGATACTAAACTAACGATAGCCTCAACAATGCACTTCACGATCCACTGACGAGGCACTAGACTGCTACTACGCGTACAGGGAGGGTTTATATAGCTTTTGGCCTGTCTTGGAGAACATTCTGGGCCAAACCGGTAAGAATTCATTCTGGAATGTTCTCCATCCATCTATGGCATATCGCCAATTTTGTCGCCAAATGGGCGATTTCACCCCAAATATGGTAACTTTGCCTTCCTTTGCCATTTTCTCCCAACAACCCTCTTTGTGAGGAAGCTATCTTACCGCAGCTGGACGTCGTAATATTATATAGAAGAAAAATTTTAATTCTGTATTTAAGTATTTAATACAAGATCTATGCAAATAAATTTCGAAACTAAAATTAATTGTGATTCCTCTATGTATATTTTTCTTGTGTTCTGTATGTATAAAAGTCATCGCAAATAGATGATTTTCTGTTTTGTTTAAAAAAATAATTTTTTCTATTTTGACGTTGCGTATTTCATTTTCTCGCGTGATGTTAATGATGCTAATTTAATTTTTAATATATATATTTTTTATTTTACAGGTAAGAAATTTGACATTTTTCTGAAGTTTGAAATTTTTCTGAAGTCTTTCTGAAGCACAGAATGTCTATTACATGTAGAAGCAATACGAGTAATGTATAACTTATCTTTGTAAATTTTGATACAACTGCGGCAGAATAATTCTGGAAAGCTGCAATTATTAAAAAATGGAGATCATGTTTATTAATGGGTTTTCTTCTCTAACTCTTCTTTTTAATATTGTAGTCATGTTGTTGTAAGCTAAATAAGGTTAACGGTTTTGTGTCATAATTTTATATAGGGAATTCTAAAATAAAGATTCCACATAACATGCGAAGTAACATACTGCAAATGCTTCCACATTATCGGCAGAAGTATGGTAAAAATCTTTTAATAAAAGCGGTGACTCTTTTTGGCCATACTTCTCAACATTTCTAATCTGTATGACTGAACAACTCATCAAATTGTTTTTTAACACTTTGAGCCCTGAATTTTTTATACGACCGCAACGAAAACAAAAGTGTACAAAATATTGTTTATAGACGTTAAGGGAACTCCGTTATAACAGATGTATTAGCAACTACTAATTCCTGCTTCAATTCTTTCTACTATCAAATCCTTCCAAAGCAACTTTCGAACGTAAGTACCCACGAGACCAGTAGGAAAACACATGCGAAGAAGCCGCCAAATGAGACCTCTGGTGGTGAATAGTAAAACAGTCTCTACTACTGATAAAATAGGCCTGTACAGTGCAAAAAAATAAAAAAAGAGACAGTTCTATATCTTGCGTTCTACTGGGCCAATTGAGGAAATTCAAATTGCCTTTTTCCTGTCTTGAAAGCACGGTTTAGGATATATATTAGATTTATAGCATTGTTCTAATATAGGTATTTTGACACAAAATTGGACTTTTTCTGGAATGACATGGCAATTTTTTTTCCATTTTATTTCAATTCTACGACTGAAACTATGCCAAACTGCCAAGTTTTGTAAAATTCGCAAGTGTAATTTTTAATAAATTAGCTCTCAAAATTTTAGCTCCTCATTGTTAATTGAATTTGATATATACTTATTAATATATCTTTTTTTATTAAACTTATTTGATTCTTCCTTTCACATTTCGAAATTTAGGTTCCTTCCAAATAAAATTAGTCCGTTTTTCATGATTCACTTTTAAAATTTCTATTTTTAAAATTTCTATTTTTAAATAATATTTATAAATTTTTCTAAAAACATTTGGATCATAACAGATACAATTTTTACCATCATCTTAAAGTAAATGTATTTCTATGCAAAAAAATTATAGTTTTTTTAATTCAAAATTTCCTAACATATGCATAAACTTACACTTCGGCCAGTTTTGAAATTTGGCATATTCGATAAAGCAATAATAACACCAAATATGGTTTATGCACTTTGTTAAAATTGTTGAAAAGTATGAACGAGGATTTCTGCATTTATTATCATTATTTTCCGCTCGTTTTCAGTGAAAGAAAGGAGAGAAAAATAGGTTGCTATAAATTAAGTAGTTCGCCAAGTGAATTAATTAGGCGCAAACTAAACAAATTGAGCCAAAAATTACAGAATTTAATACCTAGGCACAATTTGAGTCGTAGAATCGTAATGTGGAAAACACTGGCATGTCATTTCAGAAAAAATCCGATTTTGTGTCAAAATACCTATGTGAGAATAATGCTATATGTAAATCTAATATATAGCCTAAGTCGCTCTTTCAAGACACGGGAAACGTAATTTAAATTTTGTCAATCGGCGCAGTAGAACGGGAGATATAGAACTGCTCCCCCTTTTTTTGTAACACTGGAAGCAATTTAAATATAATAGGATTAAAATTTTAATAGATTATTAAGTCAATTAATGGGATCATTTTCATTTATGTATTCGTAATTATTAGTCCAAAGGGATTTAGTCCCGAAGGACTATTACTTTCGTTTTGCGATTTTGCGTCGATTCACTCTGAATGCCCGTTTCACTTTTCAAATTGTTGCCACTAAATGTTATCGCTCTGCATTAAATTTTAAAAAATGAAAAATCTGCATAAATGTATGCATGTTTCTCGCATTGTGATAAAACCTAGAGCCATCGAATTTTGAATGACGTAATCCTACTGCGAATATGGGCATCTGGAAGCCCTAATTTTGAATTTGAAATTTGCTTTATTATCGATTTTATGTTTTGTAACATTTCAACGAATTTCTGATTAACAAACTAAATGATTTCAAAGCGAGCAATTTTAAAATAATTTTGCGATATTGATTTTGAACTGAATTTTATGGTTTGAGTACGTAGTACATGATATTTAAAAAAAAAGATAGCACACGAAACGTTAAAAAAACGCGCCTTTGGACGTAATTTAAAATCTGAAATCTTTCAGATTTTTATTTTTGTTTGTATTTATTTTCATATTGCTTTATTGGCATTATCTAAACAATAAGTGACTAACTCAAAGTGGTGGATCGCATACTACATCATTACTAAAACTTCTTTATTTGGAGCATACAAAATTTTAAAAAAATTATTATAAATCGTTAAGTTAAACTTATTTAAATATTAATCTCCATTCATTTAACTTTCCTGTGTTCCGAGAATTCTTGTCATCATCGCACTGAATTATATTGTTGCTTTAAAATAGACAATTCACGAATCTATGCCATCGCACTTGACTATAATCTGTTACTTTAGAATTGACAATTCATGGTCGCAGTGGCCGTCCTCTTATTTACAGTGTCATCATCACCACACAAAAGGAATGAGGAAATGTTAGCAAATTATGAGGTTCGAACGTTTTCCAGAGTCATTGTTATAGTTATGAGTCAAAGAATGTAGACGAATGGTCTTGAAGTGCTTATTGTCAAGTAATAGAGTATGACAGTCTGGAACTCCAAGAACACAGACTAAAGATAACTAAAAGATTTTTTAATGTTAATAACTGCATCTTATAACAGTACAACCGTTGTATCTTTAGAATTCAAGATGTCATCGTTGCCAGTTTCAAAAGGTAATCATTGAAAATATACAAAATTTCCGTAGATTAGTATTTAAGTGTTTTACTATTCCTGCATTTATTATTATGCTAAGTGGTTCTAGTAGTTTTCTTACTTTAGCAAAGTTCTGTTTGTTTTGTTTTCATCCCATTCAAGCCATAGTGAAGCACTGTAAATTCTTTCAAAAAGATTGCACTAGTGAGTGTCTGTTAATAACGGTAATAGTTTCACTGTAAGAATTTAATCAAGTATGCTTTTCGTGTATGATAATTTAGGCATGGGATATATTTGTAAACAACACATATTTTAAATTTTCATGCGCGCTTTCTCGAAAGCGCGTATAAAATTAATAATTGGATTGAAAATTCCGATTAGTAAGTTTTTCCTTACCCTTGAAGGTATTTTAAAGAATTTTAAAGGGAAAAATCACTGTAATATGTAAAATTGTCGCTGAAACGAATTGCAAAAATTTCATGAAGGAACCACTTTTACTTCCTTGTACGAAGTAAAAAGGAAGTATTGTAATCGCGAAAAATTTCGGGTATCATATTTCAACGAAAATTCTATTTTGACCACTACTGAATGCAATTTAACAATGTTTTTGAGCGACATTCGTACGTAAGAACAGAATAAAGGACTCGTTTTCCTCAAAAAAATAACTATAAAACTGATTTAAAATGGATTCTGAAGAGATTTTTTTTGTATATAGGACTGCTGTAATATTTAGATGCGCACCTCCTATTTTGGCTGCAATCGGCAGCACCAGAAGTATATAAATTTATGGATATATAGATATACATCACTTTGTAGCTCGGCTCACTGAGCTCAGTTTTTGTTTTCTTACATGTTGGTAAATTGTACATTTTTTGCTTTAAAAATGATTTAATTATGTTGTTCTTATCTTCCGGTTAACGTTTTATGCCTTTAGTAAATCTGAAGGCAAGATTCGTAAAATTCTCAACAATTTAAAAGTTGTTTAAGTGCGGCTAAGCCTAATCATTTTTCCTATGGCGGATATATTTGTTTACATTTGAAACCTAGGAGAATATTGGATTTGTTGCCTATCTAGAGAAACTAAGCCTCGCAACAACAAGGATAATGCCTTCTTTTATTATTGCGAATGAAATCGTGCTTAATCCACTCCAAAATTTATTCCAAGAAATAAGTGTTAAGATTTACTTCGTAATTTTTAATATATATATTTTGAGTTTTTATGTATTTTTGCCTTGTCGTGAAGTGAGAACTAACCTAATTGAATGAAAATACTGATTCCTCTGCAAAAAACTGTTTCATTCTTTTTTTTTTTTTAAATTTTTTTACACATCGTTGTAGATTTATTATACTATTTGAATAGAACATGTGGCAACGATTAGGTAGTTCTTGAAATGATATACATAATTTCTTGCATTCTTGATGAGTTATAAAATGAATGACATGTAACGCTGTTAAATGAAGCTAGCGCCAGAGTGTCGCTGCGGTAAACAAATATAGTGAATTTTAAAGAGTGCATGTATTCTACCGTGGTTTATGCATTATCGATGAAGCAGACTGAATTCAATCCAATAAGTTTAAATGAAATGCAAAATGCGTATAATTTAATATTCCGTACAAGGAAGTCATGTGATGTACACATCAGATTTTTATTTGAAGATAATCGTAGCCGTATCGAATTTTAATAAATATAATATTCCAGACATTATCATGCTGTAAATTATGATTTGAAATCAGTGTTTGCAGGTTAATCTTTTTTTTTTAGTGTAAAATAATTTTTTTAAATATATTATGTATTGGGAAACTTAACACGTGTAGCTTTCTGTAACAGTTTTTACGTATGATGCCAAAAGTATTTTAATTGATCATATCTTAGGTAGTTTTGATCTTATGGGGGTGGAGCTATTGATTTAATAGCTAATTAAATCAGTTAAAACTTTTTGTCTTTGATACTACAGAGTACATATAAAAATTAAAATTTTCTGTAATTTTACTAAAATGTATTATATGATCAAAATTATAGTAACCTGCAGTTGTCAGGACTTAGTGTTCTGTGCATCCTTTTTGGAAACATGGCAAATTCTGTAAAGGGTATTTAACCTCCAATATTCAGTCCTGAACTGGAACAGGGAGCGGAAGGTACGCTATGTTCTGATGTATCTGCTGGGCTGGATAATAACTGCACGTGAAGGGATTTGAAATCCTCTTTTATTCAATCACTATTAAATACAAACTTCCCAACTTGGGAGAGATACAGAACGTAAAAGACCGCTCTTGGGTCGAACTTAACAATCAAATAAATTAAAATAAATACCTAAATAGAAATTAAATTAAACTTTGCTTCGCAGAGCAATTCGCGGAAGTTGGCCTCTACCGAAAAGGGTGCGTAGCAAGGTATACTAAATACTACCGCACTTTAATTTGTTTTACAATGCAATCACGTGGTAAGCACTATGGCTTATAGAATTTAAGCTGCTAACTGGTCAGACGAACGTTGAGCGGCGTGAACGTGATCTGAGGCTAAGCTTTCACACACCGAGAGGTTCTACCTCTGGCTTAAATAGTGCTTGGCCGTACTTCAAAATTAGCATAAGCTAAAAACGCGCGCTTCTTCTGACAGGAAGTTGAAACAGAGAGGAGTATACATACTTCCCGCCAGAATTGCGATAGTTAAACTACTTTGGTCCAAACGGACCATGTTGAAACTCGCAATTCTAAAAAAGTCAAAATTTAATTGTTCTAAACTTAGGCCAACTCTTACAAGGCTATATCTGTTTGTGAAAAATACAGACGAATTTTGCTGGAACAACAATCTTCAACATTTGGTCTCCTCTAAGAGTCTTACTCCTTCCAGCAAAATCTGGAAGGAAAAAATTTTTAGTACAACATAATAACAGCATATTCTAGGTGGTACAAATCAATATTTTTACCTGTGTCAATTCGCACACACACATTATCATTCAAGCACAATTAAATTCTTCCCCCCACTCTCTCTCACCGGTGTTGGATGTAAAGCAAACCGCCATTGCGGGTTTTTCTGTGTTCGGGGG
>KK119482.1:0-25020 GCA_000611955.2 Stegodyphus mimosarum
TATATATATATATAGGCGTATAAATGTAAAGCTGCACACATACAGGTAGTTCAAAGCTTCAGAAAATTACTTTTTATTCTATGTTGTATTTCATTTAACATTACTTTGAAGAGTTCAATAAATAAAAAAACAGTATTTATCGATTCACTTATGCTCTGAAGAAACATTCTGGAAAACAAATCTAATTAATACATCGCAACACTAACCATAAAAATGAATTATAATCCTGGAACTATTGATTTAAGAATTAATGTAAATATATATTAAGCTTAACTACTTACTGTTACGTTGATAAACACTCAATTTAAAGTTATGTATCTTTATAAATAATTTACTTGTAAATTTTTGTTAAAAATTAAAATATGTTTTTATTGATTTTGATAAGGAATTAAACGCAAGCAGAAATTTTTAATGAGAATAACTGGTTATCTCATTAATTAATTATATTTAAGCCTATAGAATGAACTGAAGTGGAACAAATAAGAAATGTAATTTGCACAAGTTCAATAAATTTTTGAAGTAAATCAAACTGACATTTATACTCAAGAATGAAAAGACATTGGAATTACTGAAGTTAAAGCCTAGAAATACAAAAGTTTAAGGATATTTTCCATAAAATTAATATAAATAAAAGAAGCTTCTAAAACGTAACACATAAATAATCCTTCACGAATATTTTCACGTGTAAAGCTAGTTTCTAAATTTCAGGAAGAAAAAAAGTTTGGGTATAAATTCCATGTAAATAGGCTAAAGTAATCCTCTCATCATCTTTCCTTTGAGTTTTTCTTCCACTTTTAAAAATGAAGTTTTTCAGATTTCTCAGAAAATCTTCAACTTCGGAGAAATGAGACCGCGCCTCCCGAATTTTTGCTGTACGCAATGCTAAGAACAGCATTTTGTTGCGCAAGTTACTTTTGAACTCAATTTTCCAGCAGCCTGCACTTACAAGGAAAATTTCATTTTTCATCTTATTCTGAAGGAGGATTAAATAACGTAGTTTTTATTTTAAACTTGTTATCTTTTAAAAGAAGCATTTTTTAAGGCTCTCGCTTGCAGACATAATAAGGTAAAAGTCTTTGGCATCCGAGAGTCTTATATTCCAAAATTAAAAAGCATTGTGAAAATTTAGAATTCCAGTCTTATTGACTATATTTTGCTGCAAAACATTGGCTGTAAAACTGATAGGCATTCTCTACAATTTAGACCTCTTATGACTCCAAAACTATCTTTATTATCAAATGATGTATCAACTACCATTTTTGAGAAATAAATTATTTTATTGAGAAATGAAATTTTTAAGCAGGGAAAGCACTACTTTTGAAATTAAAGTTTATGTCACAGGTCAGTTGAAAAATCTAGATTTATAATTAGTTATCCAAGCGCCATTAAATACAGGGCCTATAAAAGTTATAACAACTGCGAGAGAAAATATTATTGTTATGAATGATAAAAATTAAAGACTGAACTTAACTTGTCATATAACTCGGCAAGGTAGAGATTATTCATGAAATATTTCAAAATAAGTGTGTAATTGTTTCCTTTTTCATGTTTATAAACTTTTATGTATTCTAGCAACTTTTGTTATAAGCATGAAGAAGACCTGTTTAATGCAATTCGAGCATTAGTGAAATCATTGCTGATCACACCATTAGTGGCTGTGACGAACATCATTAGTGGCTTTGTCATTCATTACATTAAGACCGTTAGTGGTTATGGCGTTATTGATAGGCTGCGAGTAATATCTCTCAATTAGCATTGCTTTCTATGTGAACGGTTAGTTGAACTAGCGACAACCAGGCGACATTTACACAAAAATATTGTACTTGCTCAGAAGCCTTAGTAGGAAATATAGAATAGAAAAACTAATTAAAACAGCAAGAACAGCATAATATTCCTAAATTTATAGGACTAGTTTCGAAGGTTTAAATATAGAAAATTCTTCTTCATCTCTTAAAGTGCAAATGACGAAAGAGAAGCCAGTGATAATATACGAGAAGATAAGGCGATAAGAATGACAGCAAGAATGTCAAGGTACTAGGACCCTCTACTGATAAAAAATGAAAACAAGAAAGCAACAATTTCCTTAAAAGCCGATGGTAGAGACGGATTGGAGTTGGGATCGTTAACTAAAACTGAAAGATTTTTATGAATGTAAAAGGCACAGAGAATCTAATTCGCCAATGCAAGATATTTTTAGAATAATTTAGGCTGCAGAAAATTGGAAAACATGATTTTCTGATCGACTGCACTGGGCAACAGAGGTCTTAATGCTATTCCTTTTTCCTGATATATGATTCATGTTCTTCACCGCGAAGATTTAGTCTCTCTTAGCTCTTTAACGCCTGACTTTTTTAAACTTTACGTATATACCAGAGTTTCAAAACATTATGTTTAGGATGTTTTAAGAATGGTACGAAAGCAATTAAAAAAATTACAAATACTTTTCGAGAGCCGTGTCCATACGATCACATTCGGCATTAAAGTGATCAAAATTCAATAAATGTCATAAAATTCATTATTGCTATAAAAGCTTTTTTCCTTCATAAGAATATATAATTCAAGAACAAACATTAATAATTAATTAAATATTAACAAAATAAATAATAATAATAATAATAATAATGAAAATTGCGCTAAGTTTTTGAAGGACGTTTAGTATAAATTATTTGCTTAGAGGTTAACAAAACACACAGTAAGATGAAAATTGAGCACTGCTAGAAAATCTGTAAGGAGGACAGTACGGTATTGGAATACTATCTAAATTTAAATTCTGAGCTATATTTTGGAATGTCAAATTATTTTTCAACAAAATCAAGTTTTTCTCATTTTTCTTTGTGGTAATCCACAAAATAAGAAGTGCACAGTCCGACTTTTTACATTTCGTGCGGACTGCACTTTTGCTGTTTTTCTAAGAATAACGACGTCTTTTACAGGGAACTAAAAGGTGTTCTATTCCATCAAATCGCAACTTTTTATTTATTAATTGCTCTTAATACTGATGTTTTACCAATTTGATGAGGATGTGCGTATTTTCGGAGATAGGTATTAACAATTTCTTTTCGAAAATCTGATTGCAATATGTCTTTTCCAGAGTTTCTTATAAGAAACTCTGCATTCTGGATACTTACATCAATAATTCAAGAAAATACTGGCCACCACCATTTTTTCCTCTCGCTTAAATTCTCTAATATGCCAGATTTTCGTCTATTCTGTCTGTCCCTCCCATGTATTTATTTGTTATAGAAATTACAGCTGGGCTTTTAACAGTGATGTTTTTTCCTTCAGTTTTTCAAGTACCTTGAAAGGTGTGATGCTGGATTGATTCCAGCACTTGTTTATGCAACAGTAACTGCAGAGTTGTCTACCCATCCAGCAATGGCTATTTTCTCGTTCTTGCTTGCTTGAATAGTATATGAATCGCCATTCATTTTTCCCCACATCTTTTGAACTTTGTAAAGGGCATTCTTTTGATATTCTGTTTTCTCGTATTGTTCCTGTTCCCTTATATCCACGGTCTTTTAAATAATTTAGCATCGGAAGAACTGTAAATAAGCTGTCGAAATATAATTTAAATAGCAAGTTTCGTATTTTATTTGGCATTTTGTCAAGCATCTGAACCAATGGTGCAGCACATTTACCAAATTCTTTTTCATATGCGCTATTCCCTGTTGGAGTTTTACCTTGATATAGATCAAAATTTATGAAATATCCTTTTTGAGTATTTAGACACCATACTTTGTACCCGAAATGTATAAGTGTACCACATATAAGCTGTTTACAGTTGTGTGTACCAAAATATTCTACCATACTTTCATCGAAACACAGGTGTTGCTCAGGTTTGAAAAAACAGGTAAACTTCGTTTTAAGCAGATTCATAAAAGGTCTCCGTTTCCACATTCTATTCTAATCCATCTGACTGTTGTCAGCACAATGAATAAAACAACAGAATTCTAAGTCTTTTCTAAGTCTTTCTAAGTATTAAATTCATTTCTGAATTCTTTTCTAGAATCCCAAAAGGATCGCTTAGCTAGGGCACGATTATATCCTTATAGTATTAGTGTTGCTAAATATACTTTCGCTTTGCAAACATATACTTTTGGAATTTGTGGTTTAGCGGCAAAGAAACTCCGAAATTTCTTCATCTAATACCATTTCAAATATATCTACTGCAGACATATCACTGAACTTAGTATCGTGTTTTTCAGGAAATAATTCTTGAAATGCGTTCAAATGCGTTTTTCAAAATTGTTTCTTTTTTATTTATTTATTTACTTTAATTTTCATTTTTTTAAATGGGTTGTGATTTTGTACTTTTATCTTGAGATAAACTTTCATTTTATTGTTCTGGAGTTCCTTCACGTCTCCGAAATATTATTTCAGATTCACTTCTGAGTTGCCGACATGTTACATCTACAAGACTACAATCATCATCATCTCCAGTCTTCATCTGTTAAAATGAGGTTGAATAAAAATTATTTGGATTTCATCATCATCATTCTCAGCTAATATAGCCAATGCTTCTTCAAAAGTTAGTCCCTTCCTATAAATAGGTTATTTTGATAAATATATAGCATTGCACGATATCTCTAAGTAACATAAAATATAATTAAAATAATTAAGAAAAAGAAAGCTTTATTGTTTTATATTATTATTTAACTGTTTTTGAACTTTTATTTTGGGAATAAAACTGGCTCTAAATATAAACAACTTATATTTAAAACTTAAATAATATTATGAGCGTAAAAGGGAAATAAATACATCTAAAATGAAATATAATGTGTAATATGTTTCGGATAAAAAACCATTTTATGCTTTCAAAAGCTAGCAGTTTTTTAACTTTCTATAGATTACCAGCATAATACAATAATGTTCTAAAAATTAAATACTTTTTACGAAATGCAAACAACTCGGAAAATGACACTTTACTGCCGAGTCGGAAAATGTCACTGTTAACTGCCGAGTGTATGATCACACTAACATTCTTTTGTTCCCAAAAGGAAAAATTTTTATTTCAAACGAACGCAATATATTCGTAAACTACAAACTTCCTGCAGTTAAAAAAACTAATAACGGCATTTGTGAGCTAAAGAAAAAGAAAAAAAAATTAGCTTACTTTCGACGAACTGCCACTTTTGATTCTTCCACAGGAAGTGATATTCAAAATGTAAATATTCGGAGTGAAAAAAACCAACTGGTGTCTGTCTGACTAGCAGATGCAAACAGCGAGTTTTAGACCGCAGAATAAAATTCATTCAAAAGAAATGCGATTTTTTATTGCGCTACCTGTTGGCGTTTGCTTTATATGTATTTTCCGTGTCCATACGTCCATATTGGGCTTTAAAGAGTTAGTTCGACCAATGTAAACTGCATGGGCAAGGAATCCTGTACATATTCCAGTAGTTCATATCCGGAATGGGGTCCTTATGTATGGAAATACGAATTTTATTCACAGAAGAGAAAGCGATTCGAACACTGAAATTCTGTAAAAATACGTGCAGTTTTTTATAGCTAATCGATGAAAAGGAGAGAATGACAACATAATTCTTATATCCTCTCTAAATCGGGGGGGGGGTGATTTTTGATATGCTGAGGTGAGAATGTTTTCACCATTTGGTCAAATGTTAGGTGAAAAGTCTTGTCAATAGTGACTGCTTTTATGTAATTTAGTTCTTTATCAAGAGGCAATTTGCAAAAGCAAACTTGAAGTGCAAGGAAAACGATGCAATAAAATGAAGTAAATTTCTGTTTAGTCGAATGATATGATTTGAAGTCTGGTGGAAGACAAATAGATGAAGGCTTACCGTAAACTGTGGTCCTGAATAAGTTGGACAGGTTGCATGTGACCAAGATGTCGAGGAATCGAAGAGAACGGGATTGTCTCAAGTCCAAACGTGAATTGAATGGCAGGATCAGTAGATATTGTATTGAAATAACTTTATTTAAATTACCGTCAAGCAGGATAAAGGACAGACAGAGTCAACGTAGTGGACTACACAGGGAAGTTCAAAATTTCAATAGTTTTTAATCATAATAACGAATATTAATAATAGTAAGGATAGAAATAAGAAGGATTCCCATGGCTAATTCCTCAGTTGCTTTGTAATATTTATTCTGGAAACAAAATGTGTTTTTTCAGAGAGCGTTGAGTAAGGGAAATTAACTTATCAATTTTGATACAGGAGAAACGAAATTCTTAAATTCTCGTTTTTGGTAGTCTCGCTTTTGGTATTTTAAGTGCACCTTCTAGTGGAACATTGGTGAATAATGATTTTACATCAACGAAAACGGGATAAAATTTATATGCGAAATGCTTTTTACCTTTTTCATTTTATTTATTTTTTACCTCTATTGATTTTTTATGGTGCAAGAAAAAAAAGTTGAAAATCTAGAAACTAAATATTTAGCGGTACTTTTTTGTTAGCGAGGCTGGATTCAGGAATGTGCATATGTATGTATGCATATATATGTGTGCATACACGCACACACATACATGCATACATGCACACTACATTGTATAATCAAGTCAATATTTAAATATTTGTAATAAAATTATTTCTGATTCATGTTTTCTAATATTTTTGTATCCCTCACTTTTTCTTAATTATCCTGTTTACCCGATAGACCAGCATCTCCCCTCCGCGCTCTCGTAAATCTCTTCAGTGTCCACATTGAGAAGATATATAGTTTTTAGTATACCCGGTTGCCACAAAACTGTAATCATCAAGAATGAAACATAATTGCACAAAGAGATCTCATACGAAAAACTCAGTGTAATTTGCTTGTATTATACGAAATTTCTCCGATGCACTTCTAGGAATCTTCTTTTGTTGTAGTATAGCTGACAGTAAATGCAACTGACAGTTAAAAGATTTAGACCCAATTCCTGGCAATGTTGAATTTGCAAAATTTCGTGCTCCGTGAAATCTAGAATTCTTTAAAATTAAATTTGAACTTTTGAATTGTTTTTGCTGTTCATGATTAAAAGTGAATAAATGGTGAAGTACTGTTCTAATTCCGAATACTTCTCTTCCACATTAAAATTACTGAATGAAAGTGACCATCAAAAGGCCATTTTTGTAATAAGCAGGGAAAATTTTGTTAGAAACAAAATTACAGAGAGGGAGAAAGTTCGTAAATACGGAATAGTTATAAGGTGTTTCGTGCCTTCTTCGCATGCCTTCGTGGTGTAGTGGTCAGTACGCTCGGCGCCTATTCGAGAGGTCCGTGGTTCGAGTCCCGGCGAAGGCGTTGCTCATTTTCATCTCTTCTGCTTCCAAATAACCTAATGATTCTACAGAGTGTGATCAGATTTAAACGCTGTGACATGGAACAGTGGGATCACTTTTAAATCTGAGTGCCTGATCTCTAGGTACCATTTTTTAAAGTTTTGCGATAATGTTTTAAGAAGTATTCATCGAGATACGTCATTTCGATGACATGATATATCTAATCATTTCTCAAATCCTGTTAGTTTTTACCTTGTAAGATTTTCAGTTTTTCCAATATGTAGAAAGGAAAAAAATCTACGGTTGTGGCCCTTGATATATTAATGTATGTAATCTCAATCAAGTGGTTCAGCGAGCTACGAGTGTCTTAGCTGTTAAGGCTGCTGAACACTGTTAGTTTAACCCGCATTCGGATCTCTACGAGCAGGAAACCTGCATGAGTGTTTCATATATTTTCTCGGATATTACGTGAATATGAGTCAGTTTCCGTTAGAAAGTCATCCACGTTCCGTATCTAAATGCCCTAATCCAGTTTTTGGGAAAAACAATTTTTTTTTGCCATTTCCGTCTGGAAGCCTTTCTTTTTTCAGTAGTACATTAACGGCTCTTAAACTCATTGATTTGTTGTTAAAATAAAAAAGCATCAGTAAGTCTTTCCACTCAGTATCAATAAAATAAACTTTTTAATGTTGTGTTCGTCCTTGCCATTCTTTCATCTTTTCTATAGTATGATTCATAGTTTTACAGTCTCGCACCAGAAGAATACACAATGAAAATTTCCGAGAAACTGTACCTCTTGAGGATTAAAGCTTGTGAAGTGCATCGCATGTGGGTAGATTTCGTGAGTAAAGATATTGAAGCTATCGATACCGTTAGGCTAGAGATGTAAAGAATGCAAGCTGTCAGCAACCCCCAACTTTAATTAATCTTCAACTTATACGCATTCGAGAAAATTTGTTCATGCATGCAAAATGCTAACAAAATTTTACCTCACATTGTATTCAGTTCTTTTAGCAGTTATAATTATAAATATATAACCAACAGCTTCTATTTATGCAAATAAAATTGTTAGTGCCACAAATTTATTTAGTTTATAGATCTCGATTCAGTCACCGTAGCAAAATTTTGATGCCACAGTTTTGAAACCAGTTTTTAACTTTTGTAATGTTCACATTCCATTCATCCACCCATCCATCTTTGAAGTATTTTATATTTGTAAGATCGTCATGAATACCTTTTGTCCAAATTTTGCAATGCTCCCTTTACTGGTGCCACTTTACATTTTGTCAGCATCTTCAGTTATAACAATAGTTCCCTATCTCCTACGCATTCTTTGTTATGTGTA
Organism: Stegodyphus mimosarum; assembly: GCA_000611955.2. Taxonomy (NCBI): domain Eukaryota; kingdom Metazoa; phylum Arthropoda; class Arachnida; order Araneae; family Eresidae; genus Stegodyphus; species Stegodyphus mimosarum. The sequence goes on from KK119482.1 coordinate 8,572, forward strand.
GTATTCAACTAATTTACTTTTCAGTCGCTTCGCATCAATACTGCTTAATGTATGCTTCTCTGAAACGAATTTAGAATCCCAAAATAATTTTGACTGCACATAAGAGGCATGTATTTTCCTCAACTATTAATAGCTTCTCCTAATGTGCTATCCTTTGGATAATCCGAATTTGTGCGGATATTTATATTATCAGGAGAATTTAATTTTTTTAGCATATATGTAATTTATAAAGAAGAAAAGTTTATTTCCGCAGCATAACTTCTCCCTGCTACTGGTAGGTTCGGGCAGAACTGAATACCCAGAGCCATAGAATGCATATTCATTAGAGCAAACGGCACTTCTTAATACCTTGAATCAACTAGAATGCATGGTATGATGGATAAACAGTCTGCGTTTCGAATCTCCCAAACAAAATATTCTTTTCAATATATTCATTTCTGCATTTTGCAATAGGGTGGAAGTTTCTGAAACGCATGCATATTTAATGAGAACATAACTCATTATACAACGATCAATGAGCATTGATTTCCAGTCTTTGTAAATAAGAATCTCCGTGGGTGTTGAAATAGCTTTAACACAAAAACATACATTCTTCAGATAATCTAGAAATAATTCTTCACAGAGATCCTGATTTGTAACTGTCTAGCTCAAGGTATGACGACACATTAATGAAACTGGTTTAAATAATAAATATATGAAATTAAATCATGTGTCACGGAAGATCTAAATGAGTTACTGTAAAACTCAGTATTAAGCAGCTCCGTATTCTCTTACCTTGCATTTCATTTGTATACGAAAATTATGATATCAGGTTAAAGCTTTAAAGGTAGGTAGTTATTACCAAATATAAAGAATATAAAATATAAGAATTATAAATCTTAATAATAAATTTTAAAAATACGATTATCATACCTAAAGATTACTCATCGAAAGAGTAATTATATTCTTCCCTCCTATATAACTACTCTGCCAAAAACTTGAAATTATCCAACCCGATGAAGATAACATATTTCAGGATAATTAAGAATAATTTCACATTCTTTACATTGCATGAATCTTCTAACATGGGGCTGTAAAACTACTTCTATGTGCCCAGATATATTCTCATTTAAGGACGGTAATTTATATTTATATTTGTAGAATTTACTGGTAGGTATTGAGCAATAATTATTGTCTACCAGTAACTTTTAAAGGTAAAGTGTTTAATGATTGAGCCTATAAATGAAATTCCGAAATGCTAACTAGTTATTGAAGTAGCACATGTTCTACCTTCTTTACAAAATCAATAGAGAGTTTCGTGTTTTTTATTATGTAACATGAATATCAATAAATTTTCCTTTAAAGAGTCTTCCACGAAGGCATCCCTTTCCTTAGGTAGTCATAATGGATTAAGCAAACTAAAACACGCAGTAAGGATTTAGAAAGAAATAAGGATTTAGTTACTTTGTTACGTTTGTAGCGATACCTACAAGGATCTATACGGAAAATTTCAGATGAGATCGAGATCCCTGAAGATTTAGATACCTGGATTCACAAAAATAAAGAGCTGTGATGCATAAACATAATGTATAATGCCATTTTCAATGCAGTTGCCTTTTCTTGGTTGAAAAGAAACTGGAAAGGGTTAATGCAATATATGCATATTGTCTAAAAAGGATTAATACAATGTAGTACGTATTCATAATATTGTGATATAAAATTATTTCACAATATCTTTGAACAAAGAAGTAAAAAAATGAAAGATCCCTTTTATGCAACGAAAAAAGAACTCATGTATAAAAAAATAAAACATTAAACAATATCATTTATTAAATGAATGAACTCATTCAAGTGAATTATATGAATGGATATTTATTCATTTCAAATCTCCTTGAAAGTTTTCCGGTATTATTGTACACACATTAGCCAATGAATTAGAAACCTTTGATGTTTTCATTTGAATGCGTGCTAGGGATGAAGTATGCAAATTATTTTTACGACGTGGGTTACACTTCGTTAGAATGCTAGTATAAGCAAGGTGTAAGTAAGAAGTGCTTTTCACGATGAATGAAGTAAAATGGGAAAAACGACAGATCTTTCACCATTTGAAAAAGGGCTTATTGTTGGTGCCCGTTTAGCAGAGTCCTAGATTTCGAAGACAGCAAATTCTCACTGGGTTCTCAAAAGCAGCCATATCAAAGGTTTTCAAAAGTTGGAACCAGAACCCACAATCCTTCTCTAAAAGACGTAATTGCGGTTCGAGCACACTTTTTCAAGAGAGTGTTCGGCGACGTCTTTGACGAACTGTACGACAGAACAGGGACTCTACTGTGCTTCAACTCACATAGATCGTCAGCTAAGTCTCTTCCCAACAGATATCAGCTCGAACCATGCGCAGGGAGTTGAAGAGGATAGGAATGCATATTCGGGTGCCTGTGAGGAAATCACTCATTTCTGCCTGATATGCAAGAATTCGTTTGCAGTGGTGTCGAGAACGAAGGCACTGAGAAAGAAACTGAGGATATTTGAGGATTGGAAAAGGGTTAATGTGGTCGGATGAATCACGCTACACCTTATTTTGCACTGATAGAAGACGTCGAATTTAGCGAGGACCTTATGAATCCATCTTGCTTTACTCACACAGGGTCTGGTGGGAGTATCATGATATAGAGCATCTTCTTTTGGTATGGAAGTGGTGCCCTGGTGTTCCTCAAGGGTAAACAAACAGCCATGAGATACCTAGATACACTGGAAGATTAAGTGCACCTTGCAAATTCGCATTTTTACCCTGATGGCGACGGATACTTCTTGGACGATAATGAAACTATACATCGTGCCAGAAGTATTCAAAATTGGTTCGCCGAACATCAGTCTGATTTCCAGTACCTTCCCTGACTACCGCATAGCCCGGATCTTAATCCCATAGAAAATGTGGGGGATATGCTGGAAAGACGCATGCGACAGCACTCTCCTCTTCCATTTAATTTACAAGATCTAAAAAGCTGCATAGCCAATGCATGGTATTTTCTGGACGTAAATGCACTCTAGAAGCATATAGACTCGAAGCCCAAACGAATCAGAGTAGTTATCCGTGCAAAAGTGGTCCAATAAAATATTGATCTTGGGTTTTTAATTCATTAGTCAGTGTGTGTAGTACAATGTTATTGTATTTTTCGGCCCATCTAGGCCGATAGTCTTTGCTTTTTAAGCCAGCTTGATATGTAAAGTCCTATCAAACCCTAACCTTCAACACGAACTGATGTAGGAATTTATTTAAAGTAGTGTTATTTCTAAACGCTCGGAGATGGAATCTGTACCGTATTCAAATTCGACGGATATGCATTAGTGAGCTTGTGATATTTCAATTTAGCTCAATTGACAGTTCCACTTTAGTTTCGAGTCTCTTCTTTATTTTTCGTTTTCGTTTCGTCATTTACTCGTTTAATTTAGAGGTTTAGTCGGATTTTAGGCAAGCGGCTTTGTTTAAATTGAGATGAAACACCGTAACTGACTTGACCTGAAGTATAGACCTTAGCTGTGCTGCTGTCGCCGTCTTGCCTTGCTTAGAGAAACCGCTGTTAAATTAAAAAAGAACGCCGGACATTCAGCGCGATTTTGGTAAGTGTGAAGTTTAGTGAAGTTGGTTGTCCGATTTAGTTGATAACAGTTTGAGAAGAATCATTGTTGTTATAGCCAGTTAAAATATTTTACTTTTCCCCCAGTATCTCCAAGTCAAGGAGACTTAAATTTTGCATTTGTATTCTTTTACGTTAACTCGCGAGTGAAGAGGAAATAAAATCAAGGTAATATCTCACATTTCGTATGTGTGTTGTTTTCACAGTCAGTATAACCCAAGGGAGATAAATTACCCTCACAGTAAAGTCTGAGAGTAAGTGGTTGGTAGAGATGCTTAAGTAGCTAGAAAACCACACCTAAAATTGTGTAAATTACCCCAAATGATATTTTTTAGAATATATATTTCGTATGCAAAAGCAAAAGAATTTAAACCCAGAACAACTACTTAAATAAATTAATTATTCAGGATTGGCAAAGAAACTTTCTCCGGCTTGAAGAAAAAGTAACTTTGCAACACAGTCTCCTTTATCCTAAACAAACCTCCATCTTAGAAAACATTCTCCTTATCACCGGTGGCAAGTATTTTCTGTAGTTAAAGATAGTAAAGGATGAGCAAAATATTGAACTCTCTGCCCAAGATACATCAAAACTTTCTCATAGACAGATATTTCAGTATTTCTGAATGAAATATAAAATTTAAAGATTACTAAGTTACGAGCTCTTCAGTTCGGATAATTTTGCGTGCAGTTTTGGTTTTGTATCTTTCAGTTATGAATAATTAAATTCGGTGCTCGTAGCAACAAAAAAAATTTTGTTTAGTGAAAGTCTAAAATCATATAGCCAGTTTCTGAAAAACAGTTTTATAAGTAAAAGAAACGATACAGCTTGAAAAAAATCACTAAACTTTCAATTATCGAAGACTCTCTTTACAGAGTGCCCCATTTTCTTTTCTTTCTTTCTTTCTTAATCATGTAAGATCAAAGAATTGGCGTATTAGAGCGAGGTTTGTATACAAAGTTGGATTATCACAGAAACACATTTCTTTAAAGCTTTAGATACACTTTCATTCAAATTATCATCGGTAGATGGTGTTTTATCATTAACATCTCAAAAACGCAAAATATGCAAATACAGTTCTTCAAACGACGAAGTGAGAGTTAAGTTTTAACTTTAATTTTGCTTATCTCTAGAGTTATTTTATCTAATTATTGACAATGGAAATATGAATATTTTGTTTGTCAGTTTTATAGTTTTCATACGGAAAACTACAGTTTTAAATAAACTATATTTTCAAATAGAGCTAAAATTTTATTGTTTTCAAGTAATACGCGGTAAATATGAATCTATGTACGTACGTTACACTGAGGAACCACTGAGGTTTCAAATGTTAGTTGTGGCTACGTAACTAATTTAGGGGAGAAACAGACTTATAACAGACCTTTTGCTAATTAGGCTGTTCACAAAAAGTAATGGCTTTTCATAAATGTCCAAAGATAAAATATCTGAGGAGTAATAAGACTTCACGCGTATGACTGAGGATTTAAGGTCTTGTTGTACAGGATAATTTATGGTTTTGCCCACATGTAATGTAAATATGAATCTGTTGTGATAGACTGACACAGATGTCTTAGAAAGTACCCCTCTTAAGGCAGCTAACTCTCAAAATTCCTAACGCAATAATTACTTAACCTAAAATAGTATGATTATTTGAGTTCGTTTCACTATTTAATTAATCAAGACACTAATGCTTAAAGTAATCTTTCATCTTCTAAAGATGATTACAGTTTTGTGTAAATTTCCTTCAATATTTTCGTAATATCCTTTATTATTTCTCAAATTCGATATTTAAGGTCTTTTTAATGTATTTATGTTATATTTCATTCTTTTGTATAAGAAAAAAGATATAACTATTACTACTACAAATAATAATACAAACTAAACAATAAAGTAACAGCGTTTTCATTAGACGTAAGGAACCTACTCAGACATAAAGGATCCCGCATGTTAGGACTAACGCAAAAAATAGTTATATTGAAAAGTATCACGAAAATCTTCTCTTCATAGCAAAAAGAAAATTGTTGACAGATTACCGAGTTAGTTCCGATAAATTGTTGTCTAAACACTTCCTGGCAGTGTCTTGACAATAGCTTCTCCTTAATTTGAGCGCTGCCAAGGAAAATTCTTTTCGACAAAGCCTCGCCTCGAGATATTCTCAAAGAATGTTTTTAGATAGAACCCTCATATTGTTTTCCGATAGCCTTTCATATTATTTTCTTTAGAGGTGTTGCTCAGGAAGCTTAAGCATTCCAGGAAGAAAACAATAGCAGCAGATATCGGAATATGACACTGATAACACAGCCGTGAGATATATGGTTATACCAATAATATGTGTTTAAGCAAGAAACTAAAGATGCTATGAGATTTATTGTGGATATCAATATTATTGGTGTACGCATGCATATATAACGGTGGTGGCCTAACTTGTGGCAACTTTTTTAAATTTTAATGTTTTGAAAAATTGCCTGTTTACTTTCTGTAAGCTGTGCTTCACTTAATTAAAATACCTGTACATCAGCTGAACACTAATTTAATAGAGAATTCAATATATATATAAACGAAATTTTGGTATTCAGTACCAAAAGGTTTTATATGTACAAAATCAACGTACTATGAATGTATGTTGGAAGCATTTCTGAAAGCTGATGAGCATTCAAAACGGAAAAGTTAATCTGTAAAACTCTCCAAATTGCTAACATTTTCATAGCTGAAGAATTAGTTTGACCGTCGAGCCGAATCAACGTAAGTTGAGTTGAACTGCCTTTCAGAATAAGGAAGCTTAAGGACCGTTATAGACATTGATGATGATACCAATAAAAATGGCAGAAGCTGCAAGTTGGGACAAATGCGTTTTGTTGTTTCACTGCAGATTCTATAGGTGTATCTCTTTCGAGGAAGCCAGTAGTGTTTCTTTGATCGAAAAGAAAAGAAGATTATTGTTAAACTGAAACGCAGTTGGAGATGATAAATGTACTTTTAGCTCTTAGTCAAATTTCAGTAGCAGATAATAAACAGAGCAAAAGCACAAAAGCGAATTGGACGCCTAAGGCAATAAACAGAATTGCTGTAGTAACGTGAATTTGTTTTCTTTATTGCATGTCGAAAATGCAAGGCAAGTGGAATGAACAGCACCTGAATCATTAATACGAAAGTTTTGTTTACGTTACATGGGAACAAAATAGCTAAGAAAAAATCTGGAAAACGACAAAAAATGTAAACTGGTTATTGACAGACCAGGAGACCACTGAGTGAGCAGCTGTGCCGCCAAGAAGACTTTCAGCTTTATTGCTCACTCACTGGCTATTGACAGTAAATTAATAAAACAAAGTAGTAAAGAATAGTTTGTCTCATATATGCATAGTTTTCTAGAAATACTACTGTGATTAGAACTGCAAGAAATGTTAACAATTAAATTTCCAAAGAATCATTCGCAGTTGCAGTGCAAACGCTAAGAATGACATGTGTAATTAATATTGATGTCTGAGATCATTACTAACATTGCACTTTTTATTTGACTTACAATAAGAAATTGGCGGGTTTTCATTGCTTACTTCTTATCCAGTGTAAGGAGAGGTTATTTAAGTTGAGGATTACAGTGGGCCTAATTCTGTAACTCTTAACATTGCATTTGTTGGATATGCATTGAATGAAAAAAATCCAAATTTTAGGTTATTATCAGAGGAAAGGTGTATTGTTATTGTGGCATTTGATAAGTGTATTTTGGAGAAACATGCAACTTGTATAGCCAAATTTCTTTTAATGCATTGCTAGTTTCGGGATTTTAAACAGTAATCCTTTTGGCGTCAGTTTCGTTGATGATATGTAATTGATCCGCCATCTGCTGCAATTATTCATAGATGGTTGGTTGGTTAGCTTATAAGGTATTTTCTCCGCCTTTTCTGCATGTGTTCGTGGTATAACGGTAGCACACTAAGCGCGTATTCGAGAGGTTCAGATTCGAGTCCCGGTGACTATATTGCTCATTTTTCGTGTTTCCTACATCAAAAATCCTAATGACTCTACAAGCTGATTATTTGAATATGAAAAAGTGCCCAAGGGTTGCCTTCGAGGAGGACTTCCTGAGGGAAACTCCCATATATTCATGTTACACCCGGAAAACCACAAAAAAAGTATGTAGCTTACTCAATGGCCTGGGTTCGAACTCAGTACGAATTTCTAATATTAAGAACTATATAACCTCTCAGCCACATGTGGGACAGACGCAGATGATGTCTTCAGTTCCAGTCAACATGATATCTTTGTACAGGTAACACAACAATGTATTTGCTGTATATGAATGCTTAAGTAATATGACTTGCATATATCTTTCTGCCGGATCTTATGTCATATGAATTTCTTCATCAAGCTCAACCAGGGGCCTAGTTGGTAAACCACTGATTTCTGGTAATTTAACCTGGGTTCGAGCCGACGAGCAGACTGAAAGCATGGTAGGTTTTTCACGGTTTTTCCCATGTGTAACCTGAATACCAACTTGTTTCCCTTAGAAAGTCTTCCACAAGGACATAATTCTAGGCAAATAACCCTCGTGTGTTTTGCCATTTCAAATAACCTAACCCTCTCCTTTTGTAGCAGTTAAGAAAGCTGCATTCGTTTCATCTTTTATTAACAAGCATATATGATTTGTAGAGTCATTAGGTTTTTTGATACCGCGACTCGAACCTCGGACTTCTCGAATACGCATCGAGTGTGCTGGCCATTACGCCACAAAGGCATGCTATGAAGAAGGGAGAAATACCTTATAGATCTCGTAAATTGAATTTTTACTGCTGCGGAGGGAGTAACAAAAGATATCTTAGAATAAGATAGCATGATACTGATTATCATCTGAACGTTCATTGTGTTACTAACACATACTTTTAATATAGTGCTTGACACTCTGTGCTTCTAAATTCTAAACGTAAAGCTATCTGAATTCGGGCCATTTATTATGAATAACACTTTAATATTAATAAAAAACAATTTTCGAAAACCTTTATAAGCGAAATGAGTACTGAAGGAAAAATAAAAAGGTTTTGAAATGAAAAAAGGTTAATTTTAAAAAGTGGTAAATTGAAAAAATATGTTCATTAGATCTAGAAAAATGGTACAAGGCTGTGCGAAAGGGCGAGACGTTTATATATTTTTGATCACCTCAGTAATCATCATAATATCGCTGTTACTTTATGTCATCGTTATCGCATTCTTTCATAGCCTAATCTCGCTTTACTGTAGAACTCTGCATAGTACTAAAATTTCAGAAAAGTATTATCTTAAAAGTTCATAAGCCTTTATACTGAATTTTTTACAGACTGTATTTCAAATTCTGGAGTTGGAGAAATACTCAGTTTCTCATGGGAACCAACGCAATCTGTCAAAGTGAACCACCGTTTTTCGTTTTCCCCCATCTTACCCATTTTTATCATCTTTGCCTCGTAAGTGTGGAGGTAGATGTCGGAACTTTAAGACATTTATGACATTGAAAGATGCCTTACACTTGAGGAAAATCTATATTTACGAGGCTTTCTAACTTCCAAGTTAGAAGCTCAGTGTTTTTCTCCACAGTAATATTACTTAGCAGGTATAATGTCTAAGCAATCAGCCAGTTACAAATTTGCGATTGGAGATTTTATTATTTGAATCTTAACAATGTCTTGTAAGACCGTGACAGTAACGTCTGATCTAATATTTTATGCGGAATATACTGAGAACTAAGAAGTTAAGCTTTAAAAGTGGTCTAGCCCGCCTTGTGCTTTATTGGTGTGCTCGTTTCGTGTAATCCGTCCGAAGGATTACTAATAACAGTATTACTGATATTAATATTACAGCTATTAAATATTAAGAGTAGTAATGAAAGTAGTAGAAACAGTAATAATAATAATAATAGTTCTTAGTAGTTGCTGTAGTAATACTAATAGTCAAATTATTATTATTAATCTGAATTTATACAAGTGCGAAAACTCTGCATTCAGTTCTTCTCTGAATTCTGTTTTTATAAATAATATACTGTTAATCTGATATTTCATGCTCTAGTATTTGCTGAATGGTTTTAAGTCAAGAGACTAAAAATATTTTATTTTTGGTCTTTCAGAAGACCAGTGGATCGATTATTTAGTTAAGGCAAAATGCATGAAGGATATCCTCCTGAGATCCATCTCGATTGTGAGCGAAAACATACCGGAGCATGTAATAAAGTGGTCTCATAACCCTTCTTCTTTAACTGACAAATTCTCTAGAAGACTTGTATATCGACAGATGTTAAGTACCCTCATGTATTTAGTCACAAACATCAGGCCTTATCCGGGATAGAAATTTCAAATCAGAGGCTCGGTAGACAATCACCGCTAACCACCGTAAGCCCCTTTTGAAAGAAAAATTGTCTTCTTTTGCATCTACGAAAAAGAAAACACTGTTTTCTCGCTATACGTATCCGACCGAAAGGAAATATTTCTTTCACTTTTACGCATTTCTTTCATCTTTAAAATATTTCTATTTCGAGAAACACAGCAAAGCTGCTTAGTATTATTTTCATTTTAAATCAAGAACTAAATTATTCCTTGATATTATTGGATAAGCTTATGTTTCATTCATTCCCAAAAAGCTGTCTAAGCTTCACTCCTTCCCTTCTTTGTCACTTTCCTAAAAACTAACAGAAGGAGACTTCTTCAGGCATTAACATTTATATAACTTAAAATAGAAGAAGCTGTGATGAAACATATTATCCGGGACCAAATATACTGTCTTAGTTTAAAAGAAGTTAAAACTGGAAGAAAATGTAACTTTAAGAAGAAAAATATTGTGTAGTTTTCGGCAGGCATGGAGTTTTCCTTAAAATTCAGTTTATCCGTGACACGTATTTTTTAACAAATTTGCGATTGCTATTTTTTTTTATAAGTTACAGCATAACACGTTTGTGACAACTATGTCTTTAAAAGTTGTAAATTGGGTTGAAACAATTCGAAATTTTAATTCGAAAATGCTGACCGTCGTGTAATTTTAATTTATTTATTTTATATTTCTATTTAAAATAGCAATATTTTTAATGCATTTTTGTTTTCATTAAGGGAGAAATGCTAAAGCGGACAGAGATAGGCGTAACCAGTTAAGAAAAGTATCATATTCTGCAACATTTGTATTTTTATTTCTGAGGAGGTAATTTTTTTCCCATAGTTTTCCAAGAAGAGGGTGAACTGTTCATGTTCTTTATCGTCAGAAAATGGAAAGTTCCTAATATTGTTCTCTTCGAAAGAAATGTATGCATTTTATTTTGATTTTTCGTAAACATTTATTTTAATTAATAGCATTATCATTTCTATCTTTCCTCAGAAGTTCCTACAAGGTGTCCGGGAAAGAAGTGATGGAAAACACCGACACGTATAATTCGAAATCAACTTGTTTATTAAATCGTGGTTAACACAGCTGGAAAGAAGATTTCAAAAAGGTTTGTTCGTCGAGAAAACTGGAGTGAAATGGACTTATACCCTTTTGATTTTCTTTTGTGGTGTCCATCGGACTGAACCCCTTGAGATTTCGTTCTGTGGGGGTTCTGTAAAGGGAAGAGTTTATTGAATTGAAAAATTGCAGATCTGTGCGTTCGAATAACAAGAGCGACAGAACTATTCTCACTAGCGTTGCTTTCGAAAGTGGGGAATGATATAAAATATCGCTTAGAAAGATACAGAGCTATATATGCCGCCATAAAAATTTTTGACAATTCGCTTCAGCTGCATAAATCACAATGCAATAGGTACGTCAACTTCGGATATGTGTGCCATGCTTTCTTATCACTCCTTTCCTGGACTTCTTGTCCCCTATATTTACAAAAATTTAATGCCTATATTTACGATTTCCCCAGTGCTGTATTTTCTGCAATATATTTCACGTAACATGTAATTTTATACAGCATACGAGTATGATATGTTACTTATTTTGATTAGTACCGATGTAAGTGATTTTTCTCTTTGGTGTAAGCGGAAGCACGTCGTCTAACATTAGGAGGTTCGGAAATCTAATCCCAATGAGAACATCGCAAATTTTTTATGTCTCTCTGTTCTAAAAAATAATATCATTCTACAAGTTGGGTCAGAGTTAAAATATGATAGATGACAATACGTTACCACCTGGATTTAGCGACTGGCTGCCCGCCTCCTCAATTGTTATGCAGAGATTTTGGCTTCAGGGTTAATTCTAAATGTTGTGCAATTTCTTTAGAGGAAAGCCTAGAATTTAGATTCAGGCGCCGAAAAAACTGAACGATTGGATTTTGAATAAGAATTTTTTTGTCTACTGTGTTTGCTGCAGACAGAGAGTAAGCTTTCTATTGCTTCAATCAGGAAAGCAGCCGGAATAGCTTAAAGGTATTGGCTTACGTTTTTAAAAATATCTCTTTTCTCGTGAAAGGGCGGAAAGCCTTTCGTTAAAGGAAATGAACGGACGCGGCAGCTTAAAAAAATGCTTGTCTTGTGCCGAAAACACAAGGGTGGACAAATTTTTACTAGACTGATTATTGCCTAGTGAGATATTGTGTCGGTATTTAAAAATATTCGGAGACCTTCCCTGGCGAAAGAGTTGGGGAAAATTACTCTACTCGCCTTTTCTTTGGGAGGTGTAGAAAAATATATGCGCCGCCTAATTTCAATTGCTGCTTGACTCTAACTGGTTCAAAAGATATTGTGGTTAACGGAAATTGGCCAATTAAGTTCATGTAATTCAGATAAAGCTGGTTGCATTCTAAGACAGCTTTTGATTAATAATTACACCAGGAGTTAAATAGGAGGGAGATTATCGAAAAAGGGCTTTTCTTGGATTTTTGGGGTTTAGCTTTTGCTTTGAGTTAGATAAGAATTGAGCAATATGAAGAAGAAAGGAAAAAAAGGAGGTGAAGAAATTTGCGGATGATGACTAGCAGAAGGGTGCGAAAATGGAGGAGACAGATCAGAGTAATGCAGTGATGATTGTCGTGCATTTGGGAGATAAAAGAGAAATTACAGAAGACTGTGGAAGATCATTAGCTATATTGAATGATTAAGCGTATGATGAAGGAGAAAGACATAAGTTTATAAATCCGCTGAGAAGAAAATGTGTCGTTTTGTGCTGTGGTCTTGTCAGACGCGCGTAATGAGAAAGAATAGACTCCAAAAATGATGATCAACCGAACGTCTCTTCGAGATTTCTTTAATGAATGAAGGAAATAAAAGGATGCCTGAGCATTCTAATTCTTGATCTAGCTACTTAAAATATCGGCTTCTGGCTCCGACTTATGATATGCAAAGATTCGTGCATTGTGTTCCGGTTTACGAAGAATTATAAAGAGATTATTCCGGACTAATATTCTGCTAGCCACTAGAATATCGGATTCCGACTGATGATATGCGAAGATTCTGTCTACGAAGTATAATAAAGAGACTGTTCCGAATTGATATTTAGTAGGATAGAGATAACTGCTCTACTCTGCGAACAATAACGAGCAGTGTCAAGGATTGTAGTGATTGTATTAAGAATAGGTTCGTAGCAGAGAATAGGTTCACTCATTTATTTGCAGTCTGATTTTTAGAAGGTTATCCCTCAGCATTGAGTAATTTATTTTTAGATTTTATGGAACTCAAAAGCCGGCTCATGTGAGTACTGTTCATCTCCTTTTAGGTTATAGAGTGGATTATGAAAATATGAGTTTTTGAATGTCAGTATGTGTTAGAGTTAATGTGGCATTTAGGGACTAGTATATATGAAAATGAATATTTTTGTGGCTATGATATGTGTTTGTTTGTTTACGACAGTACAGTTAAAGAATTTTAAATTGCATAATAGAAACGAACCTAGGTAGTATTTGCGGCTCAACTAGATGACTGTCAAAATATTTATATAGAAGAATGAATATTGTGTTCATCAATTTTTGTTCATGTGTATTCGAGAAAATTCCCTTATACAACACAATTGTCCTTTAAGTTGGGGAAAATTTAACGGAATTTTCTCTTTGCTTACTGCGTATCTTCATGCTGTAATTGGAAGCTCGTCTTGCTATAATCGTGCGGCTGTTCCTGCTATAATCGGGATGCTCGTGTTTCGAATCTCGACTAGGGCATTGTTGATTTTTTAGTTTTTATCTTTTGTTTTGTTTCGTTTCCCTATAAATACCTTAATACTCTCCACCATTATTGTTCATTCTGTTACCAATTGTAATTAGTACCAACACCATTCATTTCTTTGCAAATTCTCAACAATACCACTACAATTTATTTATTTCCTAGATCTTTCAAAAGATTAAAGTCTGCAGTTTTGTAATTTGAACATTGGAGCATTTCTTGTATCATATTTAACATAACATATACTTTGATATAACGTGCGAGTTTTAAATATTATTCATTTTCATTAGTATCATTACGTTACAATTAGTTTCTAACCGTTATTATGTACAAAAGTTTAATGTCTAGCTTTGGAATTTCTGCGATGGAGAAATTTATACAATATCTTTTGACATAGTTTATACAATATATGTATTAGATATTTTAATTAGTAATACCATTACCGTTCATTTCGTTCCCAACCGTTACTTTAAAAGATTAATGTCTGTTTTTTTAATTTCCATAATAGAGTGGAATTATTTTATACAATATAATAGCATATTTCCTACGCGTAACGTTTTAGCTGGAGGTTCTAAAATTTTTAAAAATATTCACGTATCACCCTTCCTTGGTGCTTTCAGAGAAGGAGCTCCTCTAAATTTTAATATGAATTCATATGCTTAGTGATTTTTTTCATCTTACTAACAAAGCCTCACAAACTACCTGCGAAGGTCACGCCAGATTTTCCCTTCTAACCATGGAACATTATATTAGTCTATTGACCCATCACAGCGAAGCAAACACAAACTAACATTTAATCTAAGAGTTCGCTGCGTCAAATGCCATCGAAGTCAAATCCCTAAGCCATCGTCACTCAAATTCTCCAAATATCAAGCTGTTTCCTTGTGAGATCTACTGCCTATCTTTTGTGTGAAATCTGGAGAGTAATGACTGTACAGAAGAAGGGTTAAAACTCCCCTTTATTACACTCTTTAAATTATTTACAATAGGCCAACTCCACGCTAACACATTACGCCTCTGCTTGGGCGGTAACTGAAACACTAAGAATCAAACTTAAAAATTGAAGATATTAACAAGTAATAGAATTACGCTACAGGGCTCAGACAATCCTGTTCTCTAACAGCGCGTTGATGAGTATAGTGGCATCAAAATAATAGCTGTAAGGCACGTTTAACCAGCAATCACTGCTAAGCCGAAGCTCGCGCTAAAACACGCACAAAGTTTTCCCAAACTCTCTAACCTTCCCTTTTAGAACTCGATATTTAAAGTTTTTCTCCCACTGGTAGAATTTGCATTCCTCTACGCGAGCTACCAAATTTAAATATTCTGGCACTGACAATAAGGGAAATGATGGCATATAGGAAAGAGCTTCAAATTAAATTTAACTGGTTATTTAAAATAAATATAAATTCCTACATCCTATAGGACCTTCCAAGACCAGGGGCCTAGTGACGATCTCTTCAAGGATTTCTTTAATTTGACTCCCGTTCATTCATTAAATTTGAGTACAGATTACCATTTTTTTTATTTCTCCGGCAGCAGTTTTATACGCTCGATCATGATATTCCGTACCATCTAGGAAAACCTTGTAACTGTACTTCAACTTGGTTTTCTTTAACGTTTTATATACACAACTAGTAGTCTTTATGTTTTGTTCTACTTTCCTTCTGAAGTTCATCCTCTATATCTAGATGTTGATAATTTTTTCTCAAAGCTCAAATTTTCCTTTTTAGAGTGTCTAAATCTGGATTCAACCAGTTGATTCCCTTCTTTTTCTTTTTAAACGACGCCTTGCTTAGGGAAAGGGATATCTTTGTAGAGTTTTTTTTAAGGTAAATTGGTTCATATTCACGTTACACATGAGGAAAACCATGAAAACTGCCATGCAATCAGCCTGTTCGTTGGGATTTGACCTCAGCTCAAACTACCACGTTTCAGCGGCCTCAGCGCTTGGCCGAGAGGTGAAGAATGATTTTACGTCATATAATGGGGAAAACTCTGCAACCGTATGAGGTGAGCTGGTTCCACCGTATTATATAACAAAACTTGCCCCATCCTAACCCGTTCTTCGTCAACCGAACTTTCGATAATATTCAATTTCGACAATCAGTGCTTGATTTATCACGTAGCTGACGCTCTAATTTAATTTGAAACAAAAAATAATTTGTTCTTATCACGCATATTTATCAACATTTTATGAATGTAGTTCTCAAGATATGCAATTTTTTTTAAAAACATATAATTATTGTTTCAACTGCATTATAAATCCAAACATATAATTATTGTACTCAACTGTTTAGGTTACATGTAATTCTTAGCTGTACAGTACTACGATTTAGACTTTAGAAAAAAATATATAATTAAGCACAATTGCAGAGTTAATTAAAAAGGGTAGTAGTTTATATAAAGTACTTTAACCTTTTCATACTTTCCATTATCCAGAATTACTATATATAATAATCATAAACAAGATTTGAAATCATACAAAGAGTGAATAACACAAATAAATTTTTAATTTAAAAGAAAGAAATTCAAATGTACTGTAAAAATTGCAACAGTACTTGAGCTAATAAGCTGTTAAAACCTGGAACAGAAAGTTATTGCCTTGAATCCGCTCGCATTCATATACATAAATTTCATGTCCTCAATAAAAGTTTTTGAAAATTGACTCAAAATATGTTTTACTTAGAAACTAAAGGTTTAAAAATTAACTTTTTTAAGTTCATATTTTTACACTCTTTTCCAGTTTAGAAATGTA
>KK119482.1:25045-40121 GCA_000611955.2 Stegodyphus mimosarum
CCTAAGCAAGTAGCTCTCATATGCTTTGCCATAATCCAGTCCAATCCAACCCAATCCACAGAGACTTACATTTTTAGTCTGTATTATACTTTCTTCAACTAATGTTATAAAGTATTTTCACCCTCCTTTCTGCATTCCTTCGTGGTGTAACGGTAGCACAATCAGCACGTATTCGAGAGGTCCAGGGTTCGAGTCTCGGCGAGGGCATTGCTCATTTCTTCAGTTTCCTGACATCGGAAAATTTTTAAATGACTCTACAGTGGCGCTCTAACTAAAAGGTGGTGGATGAGGATTTTGCACCACCATAATTTAGCGATTGGATCCCTTAATCCCATGTCACCCTTTAAAAGGGGGAGTATGTAAGGTATTTTCTCCCTCCCTTTCTACATGCCTTCGTGGTGTAACGGTAGCACACTCGGCGCGTATTCAAGAGGTCGAGGTTCAAGTTCCGGCGAAGGCATTGCTCATTTTTCACATCTCCAGCATCAAAATAACCTAATGACCCTAAGCAGCGTCCGAACTAAAAGGTGGGGGGAAGAATAATTCGTCACCACCAGGATTTGGCGACTGAGTCCCCTAATCCCCAGTCGCCCTTTAAAAAGGAGAGTGTTCAAGATATTTTCTCCCTCCTTTCTGCATGCCTTCGTGGTGTACCGGTAGTACACTCGGCGCGTATTCCAGAAGTCTAGGTTCGATTCCCGGCGAGGTCATTGCTAATTTTTCCCGTCTCCTGCTTTAAAAAGTCCTAAAGACTCTATAATGTTATTGTTGCCTTTAAAAAGCTTCTTAGCTTATTTAAGCTCTGTACATTTGTACTTTTGTCCAGTTTAAAATTGGCCCTGTTTTTTGCTTTTACATATTGGATTCCATATTTTAATGTCTAAATGGCGCATTAAGCAAATATTTTTTATTGTTGATTTTACTGCTTTCGAAGTCCATTACAGCTGCGAGGACGGGTCTAATAACATGTATTGAATTGAAATTAATTATTAAAATTGATTGGAACGACTAATAACATATATTGAATTATCATTAATTACCAAAATTATTGGACATCTCATAGTCTACAGAAATGTTGTATTGGATTCCCTATATTGAAACGTGATTAATTATTCTGGATTCGGCCATCTCCATGATTAACGAACGGATTTAAGACTATAACGTTTCATTCCAAGTTTTAGTTTATTAGTTTACGTCTCCTGTTGTAGATCTCACAACTGCAGATGGAATTCATTTTTTAAATTAAAAATTTATTTATATTATTCTTCCTTTATAATTTCGAATCTTGTTTATGATCATTATAACGTATGTACTTCTGGGATTAATGGAAAGTGTGAAAACGTTTAAAGTATATATAATTCACAGAATTGCATTCATAAAGCCTTTAGATTCAATAACCAATTCTTAATTTACTGGAAGAATTAAAATGATTTGTTTTGAAATCTAGGGGTTCTTTTTATTAATTAATTTTCACTTTGCACTTAGAGACAGGTTGCGATGACAAATTAAATACAAGACTCGTTTCAAAATATTTCAATAATTTTAAGAATAGTTTAGAAAATTTTATGGCTTTTTCGTTTCTGCATTAATTTAGAAAACATTTCTTACTGCATTGCTATTCTAGCAATAACAGATAAATTTGGTCCCGGGTTCGCTTCCCGTAGGGAAGATTTGATGTGTAGGATTTGCATAGCTTTCCATATGAAAGAATACCACAAATGCTGTTCAGTGTTCCTCAGAAACATCTCAACGATGGCATCCTTTCTAAGGTATGTAACCTTCATGTGCTTTGCCGTAATCAATTTATCCACCAAAAATCTTTTTCTGTCTTCATGCATGGAGTTTTAAAAATAAGAAAAAAGTCTGTAAAAGATTTAATAAACGAATTTTTACTCAAGTGTTAAAAACGTTCTGATAAATCTTGCTTAATTACTTGAAGTTTATTTTAATTAACGCGTAATTTCCTATGTTGAATCTTTCCTACAATTCTGGTGTTTCATCTACTCCACTATGAAATGCAAATTAAGTGAGGTTAAATAGCGAGCGAAAATCATTGACAGCTTAGGCCCGGAGAATGGAATTATCTTTCTTTCAGCTGAATAATGTACACTGGTGAAATAAATTTAGAGAATTTGCATATTTTATCGAATTTCATGAAAAGAACTGAACTGAAGGAAAAACCACTGCTTCTAGACGAATTGCGTTCGATGGCACACCGGCGAATTTCTTGGTGTTATCTTGCAGCAATCCGTTAAATTTACATCGGAACAGTAAAAATGAGTAACCAATGTTTAGATGCTGGAATGAGGTGGAGAATTGTGGGGAGGCTAATGGCAGGAAAATCGCAAGTCCAGATATGCAGAGAGTTTAATTTAACGCCCAACGTCGTGTGTAACCTATGGAAACAGTTCCAGAATATTGGATCCATCGAGAGAAAGCCTGGGCAAGGTCGTCCAAGAGCCACGACGGCCAGAGAAGATCGCTATTTGTCCATTTTAGAGAGGCGTAACAGAGTGGCTACAGCTTCTCCGCTCTCTTGAGATCTGTATGCAGCCACAGGAACCCGAGTAACAAGGGTGATTGTTTTTCAAAAGACTGCATGAGACAGGGTTGTTTGCCAGAAGACCGGCTATTTACGTTCCGCTCACGTCTACGGACAGGAGAGTCCGATTAGCATGGTGCAGGCAGTAACAGAAAGGCTACAGCTTCTCAGCTCTCTCGGAACCTGTATGCAGCCAAAGGAACCCGTGTAACAAGGGTGACTGTTTCCAAAAGACTGAATGAGAGAGGGTTGTTTGCTAGAACACTGGCTGTTTGCGTCCCGCTCACATCTACGGACAGGAGAGTCCGATTAACATGGCGCAGGCAGCATAGTGATTGGAGTACGGAGCAATGGGCGACCGTTCTGTTCACCGACTAGTGCCGTTTTGGCCTAAACACCGATTCTCGCCGTACTTTCATATTGAAAGAGCCAGGGACCCGCTACCTACCCTCCAATGTCCGCGAAATCAAAAGTTATAGCGGTGGCAGTGTAATGGTCTGGGCAAGCATTATGTTGGATGGCCGCACACCTCTCCACGTCTTTAACAGAGGGTATGTGACTGGTGTGAGGTATAGGGATGAGGTCTTGGAGCCCTATCTTTGACTTTTCCGGGATGCAGTGGGTCCTGTGTTCATCTTACAGGACGATAACGCGAGGCTACATAGTGCTCTTCTGATCGATGGATTTCTCGAGAGTGAGGATATTCGGAGGATGGATTGGCCAGCAAGGTCTCCAGACCTCAACCCTATAGAGCATGTCTGGGACGCTCTGGGGGGCAATTGCAACTCGCAACCCCCCTCCGAGAACCATCCAGGAGGTAAAAACAGCGTTGCTGAATGAGTGGGACCAACTGCCACAGGCATTAATAAGCTGCCTTATTCCCAGTATGACATCACGTTGCGAGGCCTGTATGGCTGTAAGAGGGGACCATACCCCCTATTAACCCGTTTCTTTTGTGTCTTTTGCAATCGCTGTTTCAGATCTTTAGACTGCCATGAGTGTTACACGCGAACATGTATATCTATTATAACGGTTGAATGTTTATTTTGTATGATGTACTTACGACAGAAGGCGCCTTTAGCATAAGATTGGAATCTTTAGTCTTTAATGAGCTACTATTGTATTATAAGGCTGTGAGCAGTGGAAAATAAATTTTATTCTTCTTATTTATAACTTCAAGCTGAAGTACTAGTAAATATTTTAAGGGATTTATATGTTTGTTTTTATCAATTTGTGTAGTAGGACTCTAAGATATGAGGGACGAGAAGTCATCAGTTATTCTAGTAAGGTTAATCAGTATTAAGTGCAATTAGAATGTAACGTAAAAAATATAAATGATTCCCTTCCAGATATCTACGTATTTTTTAACGTGGGGTTCAAAGTAACTACAATAACACTCTTCGAGAAGCGTTTGAGAGTACAAGAATATATAACAATCTGTGTGAAAAGCAAACAAATTTTCTACCTTTCTTGTCATAATGCTTGATATTAATTTTCTCAGTTTTAATGTAATATTAAGAGTTTATGAAATGATAATTTAAAAGCCAAAGAATTATGAGCATTGGAACAGACTGTATTACATGCTACCGTTTCGTTAAAATATGCTGGAGAGAGTAGGCTGACAGATTGCCATACTGATGGACCTGGTTGGAATACCGGATAGAGATTGGAGGCTTGTAAGTGTAATGTCTTTGTTAAAAGGATAGACTCAAAAGTCTTTTTGTTCTAAAGTCCTACATAGGAGTTGGTATTAAGGGAGAGTGGCTCAAGACTGAGTAGAAATTCCGTCTTCCTTGGTGATCTCAATCAAAAGTGCGATGAACATAAAATATATAGCCCTCGAATTTTTGCTTTAATCAAATAAATCCAAACCTCAATTCCGTTTGAGTGTACAATATTGTTAAAAGTACAATTTTCCTAACAGGAAGTAGGCCTGAACTAGTGAAAACGCCTGCACGATATAGGCAGATATGCACGCAAGATATGGGCCTGCTTCAACATGGCGGTTGCAATGGTGTTTCTCAGTTTCAATAAACATAAGCCATTATCATATAAAAGGTACTCCACGGCAGGCAGTATTTTCATTCTTTGCGATTAGTAATCATCTACCAATCTGTATACCAAACAGTATTTTTTTCAAGAAAGAGAAATGTGTTTATCTAGCTAAAAACGTTACCTCAGATTTATAGTAGCAAAGCAAGCAGATGTTAAGACATCATATGTAAGGAAGGATTGAAACATGTAAAACAAATATGTATGAAAACTGAAAAAGCTTTGTGACGATAAAAAAATATTCTTCAAAAAATTAATCCCTTTTTATTTCAGTTTTCTGCTACAACTGCAATAATTAAGAAGAGTGGATCTAAATTTTAATGAGCATTTTATAGCTAGCCTTTCGAAGAACTGCAGTGAAATTTCGCATGAGAAAGAAACTCCTTCTTTGAAAAGATTTTGCAGTTGATATAATGGTATAGAAGTGATTTACTGCAATTGACACGCGTAAATATTACATATTACCCTTGATAAAGCGGCATATTGCGAGAAATATGCTTACAGAAGTTTGTTTATCTTATATATATAAGGATATTTCTATTTTGTCCTTCCTTCCTATAAATACATTTTGTTTGACAAAATGCTTGAAAGTGCAGACTACATAATTCACTTCTTATTCCAAAATAAATTTTTAAATAAAATGAATATAAACTATTTTATGGGAATTATATTTCTTAAAAATGAAATAATACTTTTATTTCATATAGTCGTGGGCAGTAAAAATATTTCAGAAACTAATAATCTTCAAGAAATATTTCGTAAGGTAAATATGGCGAAAAAACAAGTCATTCGAAAAGGCGTCAAAGGAATCTTAAAAAGGCCAACTTAAGAAAGAAGTAACAGGTGTATGTGAGCAATTCAGCTTCGAAAGAAAACTACAGTAAACAATTTACATCGTGTTGAAGCTTCTAGGAAAATATGCTATTTATATTTGAATGTCTTTTCGTTTTTCTTTTTTTTCCTGCTTTACTACATTGGTTGACAACGTAAAAGCGCAGGTTCTGTTTCCGCTGTTAAATCGAATTCTTTTCGCATTTTTGTTCTATAAAAAGAAGTCTTGTAGCAAATTCCAATGCAAGAACGTCGCTGCTGTAGTATAAGTAACATTAAAAAATTACGGTATTTTTAGCGCTGTTCTTAGTTGTTACTTCCATATTTCCCAAAAGACTGAATATTTCCGAATTTTCATTCACAGTTCTAAAATTTTATTGCACATTCTATCGAGTAATTATACGATGTAGTCAGTACAGTAGTCCCAATTGTACGTCAGGCTAAGTTTCTTCTTAACTAAAGCTTTTAACAGAGGATAAACTTCAGATAGCAGAGGATAAAACATCTACAAACATTCAATAACAGAGGATAAAACATCTCTATATACCCACGCAAACTTAAAAGGCTTCACAATGAGATAAAAGAGAGATGAGCGTTTAATAAAAAGAGTATATCCGCTAAAGAATTCCCTATTTAATTTTCTGCTATTACTGAGCGCTATTGCGAAATTTCACGCTTTATCTGTGAAAAGTAAAAAGAAGGAATTGAAGCTGCAAAATAAGATACGGTATATTTCCCTTCATAAGCAGAATCGTATGTGAACAGAGAGACAAGATTTTGCTGCAAAACGTTAAACAAAATTGAAAACCCTTGAATAACCAAATTTAAAATTGTTATTCAAATCCAAACATATAAATCTGGTATAAAAATTTCAAATAATATTTTCTTTAGGTTAGCTAAACATTTTGGACAAGCTGAAGATTAATGCAAATTCCTCAGCCATTCTTAAAAAAGAAGGGCTAGAAACGACTTTCGACTGTTGAAAAAATGTTTGCATTAGTGCTGATATTGGTTGCATTAGCGCTGATATTGATGATATTGTCCTACAAGGCGGATGATGACGATGTTAATTGAAAAATGAAGGACGATGCCATTCACCAATAATTTATAGTAACAGAAAGAGTAATAATCGAGATAATTTTAATTATTTCAAGTATTAATATTTTAGTTAACCAATTTTTTTATGCTAGGATTATTTGTAAATAATTCTGAACTCATGTCGTAGGCTGACTACTGAATTTCAGTAGCACATTCTTTGCAAAAATGTCTTGGCAACTGGAACAGACAATAAAATTTAACTAATGATTAAGACTTACCAAACCGTGCCAAATGTCAGGCGTCCATTTCGCTTCTGATTAGCGGCTTTTCTTTCTACAAGCAAGCAGTGGCGGCTCGTAATAAGCACTGTGGAACTGCAGCACCCCCTGTTTCCACTTATTATTATTTTTAATATTTAATATAATGAGACCTTTTTTCTTTAATTCTTTCTTTATACTTCTACAATATATAATCCTTAAACTTAATGTCAGTAGCCATCCTCCAATTTATGAAAAAGGTACGAGTTTTTGTATGGAACTGCGCTTCACAAGGCTGTTCTGCGCAAGCGCGCACAGAAAGCAGCACTCCAGCCAAGGAGATAAAACAGCCCTGCCGCTCTTACAGTGCCGAAATTCTGGAAACGTGATTATTTCTTACTCCGCGCGTGTGGTATTTGGCTGTTCTGCGCATGCGCTCTTAGGAAGCAACGTACGAGGCTGAGAGGGAGACAGCACTGTCGCTTTTACAGTGCCGAATCTGGAGTATCGTTGGGAGCTGGTTCTTTTTTTTTACTCCGCGTGTGTTGTGTTTAAAAATCATACACCATATTCTTGGTTAGATTATTTTTCAGCTATTCTATTTGATTCATTTTTTTTCGGTTCTTTTATTTTACAGAAAACTTTAACCATGTCCTTGCATCCTCAAGTAATAAATTCTGTGACTGTAAGTGAACTTCAAGAGCTTTCGTTTTCATGCGCTTGCAATGCGTTCAATATAGAAAAATTTTCTCAGTTGTCATCCAGAGATCAAGGAAAAAATTATTGATCTCTTCGCGCAAATTAAAACAAGAAGAATGGATTTCATTTTTAAATGAATAGGTAAAGCTTGAACTGTAACAATTTAAGTTAAAGTAATTAAGAAATGTTTAATTTTTCTTTTGTAAAATTTCATGGAAGTTTCAAAATAAATTTTCTTTTTATACATGTTTGTTTCCCTTTACACAGGTTTAAAACAAAGGTTAATTTTTTTTGGAACAGCACCCCCCACTAATTTTAGCTACGAGCCGCCACTGCAAGCAAGCAACAGCGTGGACAATAACCAAGTCTCTGCTCCAACTCATGCTCGTTAGATTCCTTATCTCAGTTTAAACTCTGGCGCTTGTTTTAAAATCTGCATAAAATGTGGACTGAGCAAGTACGTGACAAAAATGGGCATGAAGGAAAGAACTGACGTAATCTTAATTGTTTGTAAAACTTAAAGAAAATGCCACGTAAGAATCGGAAATCTCACTCAAAATTCTATGCGACTTTTAGTTTATGAGAAGTAATTGATTACCGTTTACATTATAAACAATGAATACAAAAACTGTATTCTTACAGCAAAGATAAAGTTATGTAAAATGAATAGCATAATATCATCAATATCGTTTAGTTAATTTTTAAAAAAAAGCTCAAACAGTGATTGTGGTTTTCTATATTTTCGTGTTATTTTGGAAAGAAAATTGTGTGTGAATGAAGACGTGAGAGGAAGTTATAAACTTTTATGTATAAAACTAAATAAATCTGCAAAATAAATGCCTTTACCTGATCGTAAAGAATGTAAACGATGAGAACTTTATTATTGTTGATGCTGTAACAGGAATCAAATAGCTTTTATCTCAAGATATGACAGAATGTTGAAAAAACGAAAGTTCTGTGCCTACAGTTGGAAATATTGCATGCTTGTGTACATTCGTGACCTTATGCAAGATTCCATCTCCTTGTACTGGTCGATCTGAAAATGCCTCTGTTACGTGACAACAAAATAGCGTTGCTGGAACTATTTTTTTTAAAAAATTGTTGACAAAGGTAGCTTTAAGAGTTTTAAAAACTGAGTATTAATGGGATTTGAGAGTAGAGTTCAATAAATAAACGTGGAAACTAGGTATTTCACATTTATATCTTTAACACATAAAGACGAATTAATTCTTCGCTCTGATCCCATCAAAAGTGACTTTTGTTCTGGTTACATATGAAAATGATGCCTGAAACCTTAAAACATGTAACAGAAAACACAGAAGAAAATCTTCAATAAGGTTTGTAAATTGACGACTTTAAAAATATGTATGACGTTTTCTAATGAAGAATGTCATTTGAAAGGTAAAACATTAAATTCTTCAGTAAAATAATCAGTTCTTCTTCTTAATCCAGTTTCGCTTCGGTAAATCAAATAAACAAGATGAATTTTCACCAAAAGTATTCCATTATTGTGTCATTCAATGTACTTAAAATGATTCTTAACGGCATTTGGGAAAAACTTCATATTCAGTTCTTGTTCAGTCTAAGGAATACTTTTTATTATAAAGTTCTGAAACCCAGAATTAGAAGGAAACGTAATTAAGGTATGAAAATATAATCTTTCGTTGCTTATAAAAGAAATTTATTTTTATTCAAATAAGAGATGAACGTGTTTGGTATTATTCTCTTCCTCCTCGTCAAATTAAAACGTATTCTGATTAGAAAGTTGCTGACACAGAAGGTTTTAAAAATATAGTTTAAACTAAATTTATCGAGTTATTATCGAGTTGCAAATTTTAAGAAGTTTCATCGAATTATTTCAAAACAGAGATTATGTCTTCTGCTGAAAACTTTATACTATCTGTTTCAATCTAAACTTTTTCAAACATGTTGTAAAGTTTATTGTAATTAACACAATGTCTCTTGCATGAAATCTTTCCTGCATTCCTACATTCCTACGTTTTCGTCTTTTTTTTTCGCCAGAAATGAATGTTGTTTTTAATTTTAAATAAACAACAAAAATTTAAGTTTTGAGAGAGAGTTCTGCTACTTAAATCGAGATTTCTGTAATTCTGATTCAATCTGTAGGTGTGCCGAGGCAGTTTCTCTTAAAATGTTTTCCTCGAAGGCTTTCCTTCCCTAAGACAAGTAAAGGTCACGTGATTTTCCCATAATCTAGCTAGTAAAATCCAATTTAGTATAGATTTGCTGCATGAAGCCACTTATAAATTTTGAAGTTCAGAATTAAACATTGAATTTATTTAGGTTTAGATGATTAAGAAAAGTAAAATCATATTTGAACTGGATTATCTAAAATATATTTTCACAATTTGTTGTTATATAAACTATTGGTTAACTTCCAAATGTCACTGATAATTATAATTGACAGACGCAGCCAAAACTGTAAGTTTTAATAGTCAGAAAGAAACAAATCTCGAAGTAATAGAGCCGTTTAATAAATAAAACATATTCAATTTCATCAACAATAAGCAGACTCATATTCGAGAATCAAGGCACCTCATTAATATTTTATCATCATATAGAATTGGAACCATTCGTCCGAGTCCTACTTGCTGGGCACATACAGATTTACATACTCATCTAATAATCTAATTAGATACTGAGATTATCAACGTCTCATAACCCAATTAGAAGTGGAGACTGACGTTATTAATTCCTTTACAAATACCGAAAATATTTCGGAATGGTATATTAAATTGGAAATGAAAGTCCTGTAAAGCGATTACTATCTTAATTACGTAGTCTCGAAATATTCAAAATGTGAAGTGGAAACATTCCTTCGAATTCCATGCTCCCGATGATAGGGAAGTGTATTTCGACAGACATACTCAATTGTCTGTCATGTAGAAACAAACTTGGGATACAGTTTCACGGGCACCATTAATGACGCTCTAAGGCATATTTGTACTTAACTGAAAGAGTTCCGGCTTGTAGTATATGACGGAATAAGAAATTTTGTGATTTACGATATATGAGGTAGCAAAATTTTAATGAACATGATTTTATTTTCCTTTTCTTATGTTTTATAGAATGGAAATTACTACACAGGCATTTACTATTTTTCAGCCGAAGTATGAATGGCAAGCTGTAGATTACCAAAGTATATGCAATTGATTCCTTAGCAATGATGGCGTAAACCGTTCTGTTCTCCTTATACGCGTATTATTTCAGTAAATATACCAGAAAATGTTTGAGATTTGTAACGTATTTGAAGACTTTGAAGATGAACCGCATTGCTTGAAAATGTTAAAAACCTTGCGTATGTTATGTTTAAAATATAGATGAGTATACTTTACCGTCTATTGATATAAAATTTATAAATATATAAGGGGTCAAAATGTGAAGAAAAATGTATTACCAAATTAAACTTATTTGTAACGGTCCATTTAATTCCTAATTTTACTGGAATACGTCCCGTCTTCAAGAGTCCATACTACACCAAGTTACATCATGCTTTTCCTTTTACTCTCAATGCGAAATCATTAGCCCAATCTCTGCTCAAGATTAAAACAAAGCTTTCCGATCTTATAAATAGTACTGCAACTAAATACGCATCTCCTTTCGCCACTTCACCTTCCTGCTGGCAACGGGTCGCTTAGCCATTGCTAGCTATTCTTCTTTATTTGAGCTATAAATTGCGCATCTAAAATTGTGGAGTGGTTTAGCACCCTAGTGTTCTATGAATTAAGGAGATATGTGCTAAGAAATTCATCATCTAGAAATAAATGATGCTTAACTACCAAGCTGGTCGTGCTTCTTCTACGGTTCCATCAGTTTGTCAACTACACTGCAATTTCTAGTTAACAACACAGCAGTTACTTTTCGGCCACGATTAAAAGGTGAAATGGTGCATTCCCAAATCAAGCTCTTCGAATGTTAAGTTATCTGCAACAAATTACCAAGTGGATGGTAAAAGTGGATGGTAAATTAATTTGAAATATGACTAAATACAAAGAAATTGATCTCTTTTAAACAGGCCCAAATTTCACAATAAATTTTAGAATTAAAGTATTATAACAAATTTTTATTATTAAAATGGTAATCAATTTTTAATCTAATATTTTTATATATGCATAATTAATATACATTATAATACAAATAGCCAACAGGTTGTGCAAATGGCAAAATATATTTTTTTAATATTTCTATTGAGAAATTGAAAAATAATCATTGTAAAATGTAGTGCTGGAGCTAAAGTTTTTCAGTTTCTGTTTAGATGGTTCGCGTTAGTCAAAAGGTTGAGAATCGCTTATCTAGACCATCGGCTAACTGCGATCATTTTGTATCAAAGAAGAAATGTTTTATGCCGCAAACAAAAGCTTAAGAAGAAATAATAATTTTCATTTAACTAATAAGAAGAGTTTGGTATTAGTTGGAAAAGCGATATATGACAAAGTCATTTCACATATGTTACCATAATTCCATAGCCACTAGTTAGCGCATATTTGGCAATATTTGTTTGCAGCTTCATCGTGCCAAGTATTGCATCAAATTGTTAATTCAGTCTTACATATGAAATCAAAGTACCTTTTATACATTAGAAATTATGTATGCAGAAGGTTTCTTTTAATTTAGAATGAGTGCACATGCAAATATATCCTTTCTTTCCGCCTTTCTGCCTCATTTTATCTTTACATTGCCAGTGTACATATATATTAATAAATAAAATGATTTGTTTCGCAGCACAAAATTCAAATACGGAAGCCATTAACTCTGTGGTAATTGATTCAAAGTATAAAAATTTAAACCCGTAATGCATCCGCGTGTGAGAATCTATGGCCTGGAAGATGGAAAATGCGTCGTTGAAATGTTCAAATAAATGTTTCTACGGTTTTGTCAGAGCATTTGGAGCACAGAGTTAATGATGCTAGCTAATCGTTGTAAAATGATGGTTTAGATTTAATAGAATCTTTGATATTCTTACTTTAATGAGCATTAAATTATTTTACTTGAACACGATTAAATATTAGAACGAATTTCGCGAAATATACGCTATATTTGCTTAAAAAGCACGTCTAACAGTCGATTTAAGTGAGCACTTCTAATTTTGGAGAATAATTTCTTAATTAAGTTTTAAGGAAAGGAAACTAGAGAAGATAGAAAATCTTTAAAATTATTCATAACCATTCTGTAAAAATTGCACTTGATGTTAAGCAAGAAATCATTCCAGAAATTATAAATCATTCATGAAAGATTATTAGGAATACCAATCCCTCTCGAAATCGGATGCCATAGTTTTTACGCATGTTAAGTATATATTTGTTAAATTTCCATGAAAGGACGCAAAACTGTATTATTCAATTCATCGTTGTCTTGTGATAAATGTACGTTTGATATAACAGAATTTGTAGACATACAGAAAAAAACCCAAAAAGAATTTTTCATCGAAGCACTCGATGATAGAAATAAAATACAGTAAGTCTTAATTTGCAAAACAATGAAGATACGGAAAAACAAAAATTTAAGACTTGAAATTCTACACTGTCAAAAGTATAAGTTTCTTTGAATTCAGCCTCTGGAAAAAGTGTACAAAAATACAAACAATATCTCAAACCATCTCTATGAAATAAATGATAAAATATACGAGAGTTTCGGCAAACATATTAAGCCAGTACTGAAATCGTATATATGTATGTATATATGTGTGTGTATGTGTGTGAAAAATATGAATATTTATTAATCTTTTCTCGACATAAAGTAATTATTTAATTTACTTTATTCTTTACTCCAAAAAACAAGCGAAAACATTTTGATGAATTCAATTAAAATTATCACAAATTTATTAAACATCTCTTATAGCAACAACTTTAATGAGACTAATGAAAGTAATGCAGATAAAACATTAACTGAAATTAAGATCAAATCAATAATTAACTAAAGTTAATTAACAATCACATCAAGACTCGGAATCAGTTTTTTTTAATCCCGGCTTGTCAGATTTCTTAAATAATGGCGGATGTATTATCTATTCGTAGCGTATATTTGGTAATATTTTTTTCCTGATATTATCTTACGAATTACTTGATTCTGCCGATAGCATCGGCGTTTGAATTGTAATGATATTCATCTCCAGTCACCAAAGCCATTTAATGCAATGTACACGGTTAGAATCATTTAGAGGGGAAACGCTTTCTACGTCGGGAAGTCGCGTCATATTTAATCAAAATAATAGAAAGCCATGCATTGGAAAATGCTTGTAAGCCTACAGTGTTGGTTATAACATGTAAATGTATTAGGAATTCAAACGAAAGAAATAGAGTGAAAAATTGTTATTTGTGATCCAAACTGCAAATGGACCAAATTAAAGAGCCGATAAATTCCTATTTTTTCTAACAGCCTAATTTTACACAATTTGATAGTTTGGCCTATTAATTTTACCCTTTTTACACCAAATAAATACATTTCAACCGTGATTTTTGTATCATTTTTTATTATATTAATTAAATTTTATTAATTATGTTATTATTTTTTGCTAATTATGTTGTAGTTATTATGTTAATGACGCTAATTATGCTTTGTTATTAATTATGTTATTTATGTTAAACTAATTATATTAAAATAATGTTTCCAACTATGTTTTAGTTACGTTTCTCCATGTTAATTTTTAATGTCACCTGTCAGTATTACACTAATATTTGTTAAAATTGCAACACCATGAGGCCATTACTGAAATTGAACCAAACTGACAGGAAATGAAAAGTGAGGTAAAACATGCAAATGATTAGAATTACAAAATGATTGCACATGAGTGGAATGAGAAACGGCAGCCTGCTCCATGAATATAAAGGACTTTAAAGTTGCGCTGAAATCTGCTTATCATCCTCTGTCTGCGGTGAACGTTATTTAGTGGTCAATATGCCTGGTCAACAGAGGAGGGTGCCATACAAACAACAAACGGCGTTCCAACGAGGCCTCATCATTGGTATGCGAGAGGGTGGACTTTCGTATCGTACAATCGCAGCCCGCATGCAGCGTATTGCCACAACATTGATGCGTGTTTGGAGGAAACGGACAAAGGAGAACCAAACATGGCGAAATTCTGGCAGTGAGAACACGCAATAGTTCAAAGGCACGGGACGACAGACACCTTCTCCGTATGGCTGTGACGCTTCGTACAGCATCCTCTTGTGTGTTAGCACACCGTTGGAGAATGGTTGCAGGTGTTATCTTGTCTAGCTGCACGGTTCGTCGTCGTCTGTTGCAGCATGAACTGCGTGCAAGGGTTCCTCTACGCATGATTCCCCTGTCACTGAATCACAGACGTCTCCGACAACGGGGATGGCAACATAGTGCGCGGCATGTCCTCATGCCCTCGCGGCTGGCAAGTTATTATCTCCGATGGATCGCGCTTCAATCTGGAGTACAATCTTGGAAGAGTACGCACCAGACGTTAAAGAGGAGAACGCCTGTCCTACAGTGTGTTATTTAGCGTTATACCATACAAACGCCTGGCATCATGGTGTGGGGAGCTATTGGGTATAATTGTCGATTCCATCTAGTACAGACTGCAGGCAACCTCAACAGTGATCTCTACATAAGGGACGTTTTGGAGCCATAGGTCCTCCCCATTCTTCGACGCATTCAAGGCGCTGTACTT